>JAPKLY010001793.1:0-34961 GCA_026898435.1 Prunella vulgaris
AAAAAAAAAAATTCATTTACCTTTCACCGGAGATTTTGACGGCGGTGGGAGGACGAGGCGGCGGCGGCGGACAAGGTGGCAGGACGAGAAGCCGGCTGATGAGGCGGCGGCGGCAGGACGAGAAGGCGGCGGACGAGGCTGTGGGACGAGGCGTCGGCGGATGAGGCGGCGGCGGACGAGGCGGCGGAGGACGAGGCGGTCACAGTTGTCTTTAAACGATCGCAATTCCGCCGATAAATTTTCGATTTTCGACCGTAAGTTTACAATTTTTGACGGTGAAATTACTTTTACAATTCTGGTGGAGGTAATAATCTGGTTTTGTTTTAGCGACCGCCTACAGCGGTCGCTAAAATAACTAAGGCGGTTGCAAATTACGCGGTAGTGGGCACGTCGCCACTCCTTATAGTTTGCCAAATGCGGCGATTTGCGACCGCTAAAAAGCGGTCGCTATTCCAGCTTTCGAATTTCCTAACCGCCTTTAACCCCCGCTATTTTTTTATTTTGCGACCGCCTATAGCGGTCGCTAACATATATTTTATATTTTGCAACTGCCTACAGCGGTCGCTAATATATATTTTATATTTTGTGACCGCCTACAGCGGTCGCTAACATATATTTTATATTTTGCGACCGCCTATAGGCGGTCGCAATTATTAGTCTTTTTTTTTTGGAAATTTGATATGTTATTGTGTTAACCCTGTTAATTAAATTATAATACTAATATTATGATACTAACTCAACTTATAATATGCACAAGTTATTCTAAAAAATGACAATATCAATTAATTAAACATATATATAAACACATTTGCTTAATTAATCATCCTCGTCATCATTATCTTCCTCATTATCATCCTCCTCGTCATCATCATCTTCTTCATCATCATCTTCTCCTTCTGAATCATCATCATCATCTTCCTCGTCATCTTCTTCCTGTTCCTCTTCCTCTTCGTCTTCGTCTTCTCCTTCCTCTTCGTTCTCAACAATTATCATATCTGGATTTGCAGCCACTAAATCAACTGAAGAATTTATACCTTCGTCCTGAACCACTGTTTCAGCTTCTTGCACTTCAGTTTGGAATGGATTTTCAAATTGTGCAGTTTCTACTGTATGTATGGTTGAACCTCGGGCGTATTCATCAAAACATACGAATGTATCGTCTCTTCTTCCCAGTCACTTTGTAAATACCGTTTGGTCCCCTTACCGAGTGGTCGACCAGCATGTAAGAATACCGACAGCATACCATCGAACTCACGAAGAGGATGATCTTCTGTTCAACCATCATAGCTCGTTTCTGATCCTGGTTTGAACTTGATCGCCGAAGTAATAAGAACAGAATGTACCAACCTCTTCAGTAAGATAAGCATTAACAATGGATGCTTCAATGTGTGCTGTATTTCCAATATTACGTTTCAAGTTGTGGAGATACCTAAAAATAGTAAATTCAATACTTAATGAACAATAAAATAACATAAAATTAGAAAGAAACAAATAAATAAATAAATTTATACTTACCTCTCAAAAGGGTACATCCACCTATACTGCACTGGACCACCATGTAAAGCTTCATACGGTAAATGGACAGGTAAATGCTCCATCGAGTCAAAGAAACTGGGTGGAAAAAGGTTTTCCAACTTGCACAATATAACAGGGATGTCTATATCCAAACGCTGTATGTCGTCCACTTTAATCATTGAGGCCGTTAAGTCTCTGAAAAATAGACTCAATTCTGTGATGACACACCATACATGCTTCGGAAGTGAGTACCGAAAGGCAATCGGTAGCAACCGCTGCATAAAAACATGACAGTCATGACTCTTCATCGGACCGATCTTCCCAGTTTCTGGCTCAAACGACCTACCTATGTTGGACATGTAATTGTCCGGAAACCGCAGTTCCTTCACCCATTTAAATAATTTTTTCTTGTCTTCTCTGGAAATTTGGTAACATGCTTGTGGAAAATCACGTGGTCGTTGACCACTGGACAGACTAGGACGAGAACAAAACTTACTTAACTCTTCTCTGGATTTTTTAGTGTCTTTGGTCTTGCCTTCTGTATTCAAAATCGTGTGGAACAAGTTATCAAACACATTCTTCTCTATATGCATCACATCCAAGTTGTGTCTAATCAATAATTTACTCCAATAAGGCAAGTCCCAAAAGATGCTCATCTTCTTCCAACCTCCTCGGATCCGTTTATTGTGTTCCATTGCGTGCTCCTCAGTCGTTTATCACAATCCAGTTACTGTAACTTCTCTCAACAACGAATCACCTAGAATAAAATGCGTATTGTTAAACTAAGTCTATCAAACTCTTAGAATAATTAAGTACTGGTTAAAATATGAATAATATATAAATACCTGTTCGAACTCGTGGCCTTGGACGCTTTACAGGAGGTTTACCCTTTAGAAAATTCTTTTTGTCCCTCCGAAAGGCATGATCATCACCTAGAAACTTCCTGTGGTTGTCGAACCATGATATCTTCTTACTCTTTGGAAGATAAAATGCCTCAGACTCATCCATGCAGTACGGGCACGCTAGTCTTCCAGCTGTCGACCACCCAGATAACATAGCATATGCTGGAAAGTCGCTGATGGTCCATAAAACAGCAGCCCGTAACGTGAAGTTCTCCTTTCGGTACACGTCGTATGTCTCTACTCCGAAATGCCACAAATATAAAAACTCTTTAATCAACGGCTGAAGGTAGACATCCAGTTTATCCTTCGGGTTGCGAGGACCAGGCACCAACACAGTGAGAAATATATGTTGAGGCTTCATGCACAACCAAGGGGGTAGATTGTACGGAGTCAACAAAACAGGCCACAAAGAATACTTCTTCCCGTGCATACCGAATGGAGCAAATCCGTCTGTGCACAAACCAAGTCTCACATTTCGCTTCTCACTCACAAAATCTGGGAACTCTCTATCAAGATGTCTCCACGCATTAGAGTCTGTAGGATGACGCATCTCTCTGGAATTCTGATCAGAACACTCCTCAGCATGCCATGTCATGTCTTTTGCAGTGGCACTCGACTGATATAACCTCTCTAGACGAGGAGTGATGGGAAGATAATACATCGACTTGAAAGCTGTCTTCTTCCTACGATCAGAGGGTTTGAACCTAGGGTGCCGGCATATCCTGCACTGATTAATGCTCTCGTCGTCGCCCCAAAACAGCATGCAACCATTGGTACAACAATCAATCTTCTCAAACGGTAAACCCATATCCTTCAACAGCCTCTTACTTTGCTAGAAATTTTTTGGCACTGTGTTCTCTTTGGGTAGGGCCCGTTTAAACAACTTGGCGAATTGATTGAAGACTTTCTGACTCACTTTGCCTTCAGTTTTGATGGACAACATCTGAGCGTTGAATGACAAATGAGTCTCATTATCACAACCAGGAAACAATTTTTTATCGACAGATTTGAGCATCTCGAAAAATTTCTTTGAACGTGGATTTGGTTCCTCCTCCATGGCTGTGTGGTGAACACCCAAACCAGACTCATCAATCATCGTATGATACCGTTGGAATTCATCTAGCTCATCCAATGGTGTAGACGGGTCGCAGCTCGAACTACCAATCTCAAATCTCTCACCTCCACAACTACTCAACTGATCATAGAAGGCAATCACTGTTTCCAAATTATAATTCCACCTGTCTTCGCCATGTCTTGTCCAATTATAATAAAATGTAGCAAAACCGAACCTCACAAGATGAGTTTTGACCTCATCTATGCTAAAAAATCTTTTGTTACTGCACTTTCTGCCTGAACAAGGACATCTAATCCGACCTCAACTATCCATGCAATTTGGTTTACTACAGGCAAACTTAATAAACTCATCAAGTTTCAGGTAAAATTCATAATTCATATTTCCTTGTATCAAACGAGGCATTTCATACATCCAACGACGATCAGGGAGTTTCATCTGATACAAATTAAAAATGAATCACATATAAATTATTAAAAAATTCGGCAGAGTTTCGACTATAAACAAACATATCCAATTTTTTAAAACAAAAAATCAACTATAATCAATTACAATAATTTTTCACATTATAAATTCTAAAATTTAATGTGTCACATGAAGAACACTTATAAAACATATAATACACAAAATTTAAAATTAAAATGTAAAATTGTAAAAACGTACGGTGAATTAGAAGCAAGGAGCACAATATAGTAGTAGACTTCCACAATTGCCACGAACACGTTGAAGCAATGCTCGTTTGAATTTGAGAAATTTTTTGAGGTGTGAGTGGGGTTTTTTCACCGAAAAAACTGATGGAAAGAGAAGCTGATTCTGTTCCATAATCGCATTTTAGCGACCGCCTTAAGCGGTCACAAAATTATATAATTAAATGGAGCCAACTACCCTAACCGGATACTACTTTAGCGACCGCATTCGCGGTCGCAAAATTAATATTTTATTTTTGCGACCGCCAGAAAGCGGTCGCTAATTTTAAAAAACAAACTGGTTCTTCTTTTCCGGGTTACCAGTTACGGGTTTAAAATTTAGCGACCACATTTCTGATTGCGACCGCCCGTATGCGGTCGCAATGTATTTTACTAATACTTTTGCGACCGCATGTGGCGGTCGGAAATTTTTTAAATGATTTAGCGACCGCTTGGCGGTCGCAAATATTCCAAAATTTACAAAAGCACCTCGGGGGTCGCAAATACGGTCGCTAAAATGAATATTTGCGACCGCTTTATGGGCGGTCGCTAAAAAGTGGTCTCTAAAACCCGTTTTTTTTGTAGTGTCTGTTCGCCCATGTTCGAACTAGCTAACACGTGACCTTCTTCCTCGATCGCTCAGCCGCCGTATGCCGTAGAAGGCACCGCCGATAAACACCTGGAACAGGCACATCCACTGTCAATATCAACCGCCGTGAAACAGCCGCTTGCCGCTGCAAGTCGATGCCCTCAAATCGCTGGAAGATTTCTCACAGGCACATCCACTGTCAATATCAACCGCCGTGCTGTGCTCAATTTCCCTCGATTTTCATGCCACTGCTTCGAAGCACCACACGACCACATCTCCACTCCGCGAATCGGAAAAATAAACGGCTCATGCCACCGTTAAAGCCGCTCATCGCCGGGAAAGCACAGCTGTACGCGAGAGGAGAGAGAGACGAATTAGAGGGAGAGTAGTGAGAGAAATGAGGGAAATAAATTTTTTATGTATTTAAAATTGGATGATTTGATGCTTGCAGGTGAAAGGGGCTGTTGGACCCTTAAAGCGGTCAAGGTCTTGTTGGGGGTAAATAGACCTTGAGTCCAAAATCAGATTTTCAAACTTTTGAAAAGAATGGGTTCTAGAACCTTACAGTAGCCTTTTTAAAGTTCAAAAATAACAAGTCTACAAGAGTTTTAGAAACAGGACCACAAAGGTTACAGTTGTGGACTTAAGAAGTCTGCAGCTGCAGAGTTCAAAAACTTTGAAAAATAAAAGATCACTTGTAGACAAAGTATCAGAGTAGTTCTCACAATTAGAATTGTATTGAGAATACTCTAATGTGCAATGGAAATAAGTGAGTGTTAATGAAAAATAATATAAACCAACTTAACAGCTGAGTAACTTATGAAAGTCTACAGCTGTAGAGTCAGTTTTTCAGTGATAACCACAAAATCTTATGCACTTGAATTTTCACAAGAATGATGAATGTAACAAGAAATGAAATATGCAGAATAAGAATTTAAATGACAGAAAGTAAATAGACCAGATTTATAGTGGTTCAGTGTCTATAAAAAGACCACCTACATGCACTGTTACACCACTCAGGTCCCGAATTCACTAAGTTGAGATCACTTAGATCAATACAAGTAGTTCCCCCTTAGAACTAGGTTCACTCAGATTCCTATTCGAAAAAAAGATTACACTACCATATTCACTCAGAATATAACTCACAAAGAGTTTTACAAAACCTCACAAAGAGATATCTACACTAAGTAGAAATTAAAAACGGGAGAGGAAACAACAACAAAATATGTGATTCTTTCTAAGAAAATCCTAACCAACTATCCTATGAATCACAAAGAATAAAAACACATAAAGCTCTCTCAGAAAATTTGTTGGCTGTAGACTTGCTTAGGTAGAATGCTTGTATACTCAGGGTTGTTGTTATTGTTTCCTCTGAGGACTTCTTCTATTTATAGATTGAGTGGTGTGACTTATCCATTGGAAATTCAAATTTGAAATCCGGATAAGGCTTCTCTCTCTTCATTTGGCATGTGTGAATCCTCATCCTTCACACAGGATAGTACTGATTGTACTATTGTCCTTTCCTTCAGAATTCTAGCTTTCTTGCAACTAATCTCCATTATCCTCCAGAATTAAGAGAATGTCCTCCACTTAAGTACATTTTAGTGAGTGCTTGAGAGCTACACTAATAATGCTTAAGGGTCTTCATTATCATCAAATAATCTCTGACTTGTACCATCTCTTCAAACGGTTCTTTGCAGCTGTAGAGTCTTCAACCTTGCAGCTGTAGAGTCCTGTGAATAAGAAAAATCGGATGTAGAGAAACCTTACAGATGTAGGGTCATTTCTGGCTGTAGAATGATCAAGTGTACAGCTGCAGACTTCACTTACAACTATAAATTTCAAACACCAATTTCCTTAGCTCAAGTGTTAGATTAAAATACACAAATTAAACACATTGTTTTGCACACATCAAAATCTAAACCAAGGTACTTAATAATTTTCCCCTATTTTGATGTTGGCAAAACAATCAACAAACAACAAAACAAGCAACAAAGACAATAAGATATTGTCTTAGAACAAAAACAACAGAAAGCAGGACAAAGCAGGGCAACAGAAGACAGAACAAAACACAAAGCTGCATAAACTAAAAAGGGTTCAAGATACATCTTACAGTAGATAGATAGACTAAAAACTAAAAAGTTTTAGTGTTTAATCTAGAACAAAGTCTTTATCTTCTTCTATGCTTGGGATCAACATCATCTTCTTCATCATCTTTATCAGATTCATCTTGAGGTTTCAAAATTCCTTGCTCCACTAGCTTCATGTTCTTTTCATCCTCTTCAAAATATTTCATCAGCATCTGAAGTTCATAAGCTTCCAACTCTTCTTCTTCCTTCTTAGACTTGAATATCCTCTTAGGCAATGGATTTTTCTTGATTTTTCCACCAAGGAGCCGAGCATTGTCTCCTTTATATAAAGATCCATCAGCCTTCAGGTCTTTGAATTTTTCGAATCTGTCCTTCTTGAGTTTAATACTCTTTATGACTGTATGCCTGTTGCATATACTCAAGATTTCTTTCGAAAGGTTATCAAACTAAGTCTTCATTTGCTTTACCCTCTCATCAGAATCTTCAGCAGGTATTATGCTCAGATGTTGAACATCCAAAGGTTGAGCAGTGACAACAGCTGTAGATTGTTCTAGTTCTTTCTTTCTTTGTTTTTCCTCTTTCTCTTTCTCTTCCTTCTCTTTCTTTCTTTCTTTCTCTTGATTCTTTCACTGTCTGTTCCCAATAACCAAAAGGTTTATCAGAAGTATGAGCTGTAGGTTTCTGAATTGTAGATTTAGGGAGCTTTATGATCTTGCTTCCTTTAGAGCTTCCCTTCATCTGCTCAGGTTGAGACCTTTCCTCAGATTGATCTCCCAATCTCATGGACAACTCTTTAGTTTTGGCAGCTTCAAGTTCCTTTGCCCAAGACTTTCCAATATCCTTCACATTCTCAAGGATGTCTTCAGTAACCTTTTCTCCTTCTTTGATCTCCTTCTCAATCTTGCTTTCCCCCTTTTTGCCAACATCAATATGTGACAAAATGGTGTTAAGTTTGCTCATAAGATCATTCTTCACATTCTCATTCCCAGTTATCATCTTGGTCATCTCATTCTTCATACTTTTTACTTCTACCTTCAGATTGAAAGATTCATCTTTCATCAGGTTAATATCAGACTGTAGAGTAGTGATTTCTCTTGTCTTCTTAATAACATCTTCCCTTATCAATTCATTCTGAGTCAATAAGCTGTCCACAACAGCTTTGAAGTTCTTTTCAAGAGTTTTCTTTTCCTCTAGGCTTCTCTCTTTAAATTTCTTCACAAGATCTTCCATACCTTTTCTCATATTCTGAGAGATGATAGCATCAGGTACCATCTTGACTTGTTTCAAGATTTCAGCTTCAATTCCTTTAAATGATTCCTCCAAATGCTTTAGTTGGGATACAACTTCCTTAGGTGTCATCTGAGGATTTGTATCACTATCCTCTTCCTCAGAATCTCCTTCTTTTATAACCAATTCTTTTCTTTTTGTGACTTTCTGAGCTTTAGAAGGCACCGACTCTACAGTTGTAGAGTCTTCAGTGGAAGCCTTCCTCTTGCTAGGAGTCACAACCACTTCTATCTTGTCTGTAGAGAAGTCAACAATATAATCATCCATATTTTCAGAATTCTCTCTCTCAAGAGCTTAATAACTCTGCAGTGGGGGAGTTCCATGCCTATATATCTCTTCCAGAGTAAACATTGCAGGAGGAGGTTGGTTAAAAATTCTTGTAATGGGGTTTGACATGTCTTTAGCACTCTCATCAATATACTTGGAAGTATCCTCAACAATCTGCTTATCAACTTGAGCCTCCAAGTTTGTTTGATCAACAGTTTGAACAATCTTTGCTTGAGCACCACCCATTGGTGCATCATCATCACCTCCTTCATCATCATTAGGTTTTTTCTTGGGTTCTTTACATGGTGAATCATCTTTTCTTACTTCTTTCTCCTTTTCAGATTCTTCTTCAGTAGGATTTGCTTCTTCAACATTCACAGGATCTGCAGCACTAGCTCCTGCAGACTCCAATAGAATAGCCTCCTTAGCCAGAATAGTTAAGCCTTCAGCTTCAACTATTTGTTGACTACCTTCAGCAATCTTTTGTGGCATCTCTTCATCACTTTCTGAGCTCACAACTTCATACTCAGTTTCTGGAAATTGAGCTTTTGGATCTTTCTCAGTCATGATTGCAACTCTTAAAGCTTCAGCTGCTGACTTGGTGTTTTTCTGCTTTGCAGTTTCTTCAACAATAATCTGCTTTCCTTTTCCTTTATCCTTTCTTCTTTTCTCATCAATAAAATCATTAAGGAAATTTGGCTTCATCAGTTCATTCACATCACTACAATTTGTCCAGTCAACTACCCACTGGAACAAATTTCTTTCCTCAACTGTCAACTTATACATTTTCTCTGACTATCTTCCAGTCATCGAATTTTATCTTTCTTCTTCAAAACCTTCAATCCTTTCAACTGGAACAATAGGGAGTTGTTCAGTTTCAGGTTCAGGTACTCAAACATCTTCAATCTGTGTTCCTCATAAATTTGTACCTCAGACTGTACAGTTGGCAAGTCTACAGCTGTAGACTTGTCAGTTTCAACTTCTGTAACTTTCTTGGAATGAAGTTTCTTCTGCCTCTTTTCTTTATCAACTTCATCCTCAGAAACAGTTGGTTCATCCACTAAGAGCTTTCTCCTTACACTTTTCTTCTTCTTTTTCTCAGCCTGTTTTGGTGATCTGATAATTGTGAGTGTCATTCCATCAGATTTATTTTTCTTCCTCTTCTTGGATTTGGGAGCCATAGGAGCATCCACAGCTCCTCTCTTAAAATTGGCCTTCCCAATGATTCTATGAGTCAAAATAGGCTATCCTTCATGCCCATTAAACAAAGAGAATCCAACTTCCTTCAATATGTAGTTTAAGAACAAGCTAAAACCTTTGTTCTTTCCTGCCTTTACTACATCATTCCCAATATTCCTAAGTAAGAGTTCTCCTATATCAACTTTTACTTCCTTAACAAAAGTTATCATCAGATCCCACATAAGAATAGTGCAAGTATCATGAGCACCAGTTCTACATAATAAACATTTATCAATAGCTTCATAAAGATAGACATACTCAACTTTTAAGTCAGTCTTCTTGAATGTCCTCTTCCAGTTCTTTGGAAATGGCTTCTTTGCAGTGAATCTCTTCCAATACTTCTCATTTTCCTCAGCAAAGTTGAGATTATCATGGGAGTCACCTCCTTTCCTTAAGTGTAGAGCTTTGCAAATATCATCAGCTGTAATCTTAACATTCCTTCCTTGCAGCTTTACTGATAATGTCTTCCTTTCAACATTAGCTTCTGCATTCTGATAAAACTCATGCACAATCCTATCATCATAAGCTCCAGGGTTGTGGGTTAGACAATAATGAATCACTTGATTCACTATGTGTCTGATAACTTCCTCCATAGCATCAGTAGGATGCTTCTTCAGTATCTCATCGAAGTAAAAAAGAGCTCCAAATATAACTTTCATAGACATGATTCTTAGTTTCAGAGAGATGGGGAGTGTTTAAGGTTTCAGGGGGTTCGAAATGTTAAAGTAGGATATAAAAAGGATGAAGGGTCCTTTAATTACCTTTCCTTAACCAGTCATTCAAGAACAGGGGTATAACGGTCTTTGACCTAAAATTTATGAGTTTTTGAATTCTGGACCAAAATTTATAATTAAATTTGTCCAAAATCTAACTCACAATGAATTTAATTCTATTTAAAATGTTACACGTACTCACACATTTTATTAATTAAAATGCTGAATAAATCCAAAATGTCTGTAACTTCAGTACAAAAGTTTCTGAATTTTTTTTAGTGCTCCATTTAATTTTCAGAATTGTACAAAGTACTGTAAATTCCCTAAGTTTGCAGTTGACAATATTAGAATTTGGAAGTCTTTAGTTGGTAAGGAATTTACAGTTTAGAACTAACTCTACAACTGTTGAGTTAGCAACTCTGCAGTTGAATGACTTTGCAGCTGCAATTTTCCTTTTCACTGATTTTCCAATTTTCTAGGTTTGTCTTTGCAATTTAGTGATTTTCACAGAATCTTCTTACAATTCTAACATTCCCAAATTGTCTCTCAAGATTGAAAATCTTGATTCACACAAAGGTTTAGTGAAAATATCAGCAAGATTCAAATCAGAATGAATCTTTGTCAATTTCACATCCTTTCTTTCAACATGATCTCTTATGAAATGATGCCTTACATCTATGTGTTTTTATCTAGAGTGTAAAACTGGATTCTGTGTGATAGCAATAGCACTTGTATTATCACAGAATAAAGTTGTTTCTCATGAATCAATCCCATAGTCTTGTAATTGATATTGCATCCATAAGATCTGTGCACAACAACTTCCAACAACAATATATTCTACCTCAGCTGTAGAAAGAGCAATAGAATTTTGCTTTTTACTGTGTCATGCAACCAACCTTTCACCTAGGAATTGACAAATCCCACTAGTACTCTTCCTATCAATCTTGCAGCCTGCAAAATCTGAGTCAGTGTACCCAATGAGTTCAATTCCTCCTTCTTTAGGATACCATAATCCTAGATTTTGTGTGGATTTGACATACTTGATGATCTTCTTTACAGCATTCAAGTGTGATTCCTTAGGATTCACTTGGAATCTAGCACATACACGTACTGCAAACATGATATCAGGTTTGCTAGCTGTAAGGTATAGAATGATCCAATTAGCCTCCTATATTTGGTTACATCAACACTTTTGTCATTCTCATCTTTGTCAAGACTCACAAAAGGTGTCATAGGTATATTGGTAGGCCTAGAACTGTCCATTCCAAATCTTTTTATAATCTCTTGAGTGTATTTAGCTTGATTGATGAAAATTTCAACTCTCATTTGCTTCACTTTCAATCCCAAAAAGAAATTCAGATTTCCCGTCATGCTCATTTCAAATTTCTCAGCCATGAGCTTAGAGAATTTTCTGCATAATTCTTCATTGGTTGAGCCAAAGATTATATCATCAACATAGATTTGGACAAGTAATATATCATTCCCATGTTGTAATCTGGATAAGGTTTTGTCAACCATACCCTTTTTGAATCCATTTTTTATCAGATGATCACATAGGGTATCATATCATGCTCTTGGGTGCTTGTTTAAGTCCATAAAGGGCTTTTCTAAGCTTATAAACCTTGTCTTCAGCTGTAGATTCCTCAAATCCTGGTGGTTATTCAACATACACTTCTTCTGATAGTAAACCATTGAAAAATGTATTTTTTACATCCATTTGATAGACTGTAAAGTTCATATGTGCAGCATAGGCTGGAAAAATTCTTATAGCTTCTGTTTGCCAAAATCGTGTATGATTTCCACGCAAGTGAATGTGGTCATTGTTGTCGCGGCAAGTTAACCAAGTTAAATATCGAACACAGGGAAACGATGCGATATCAAGCTAGTATTGAATGTTCACAAAGATGGATAGCTAGGAAAGCAAGAAAACAATCTTGGATTCTATCTACTAATCAAGCAAAGTAAATCCTAACTATCAACTCAAAGAAGTGAGCAAGTGTGAAGTGTACATGGAAGTAATCCTACTATGGTTCCTCTAGTGTCATATCCATCCTAGCATGCAAAAGCTCTCTTGGTGTATTAATCAAGCCAACTAGTGTCTAGATCTCTCTACAACACAAGTTAAAGCTCTATTAGGTGTCTAGATCACTCTACAACTCCTAACACTCCAATTAAGAGTTCTTAGGCTAATATGCAATTCTCATTGGTCATATAAGCCAAATATCAAACACTTGGTATGCATAAGGTTCTTATAGCTCAATTCTCATTTCATTGCTAAAACATATAAGCCATACAATCCAATTAAACATCCCAAGCATTCATACAAGTCATTAATAAGAGAACTAATCCAACAAGATCACTAATTCATGCATAGGATTAATAAGAGACTAAATTCACCATAGTATTCATACAACCATGCAACAAGGAATTAGCCCATGGCTAGTTGGAGATGAAAATTAACAATGAACAATGTAAACATCATGATCAACACTAATATGAAATGAAATACAAGAAATCTTACCAATTGTTGGAGAATTGAAATACAAGCATCAAACCTTGAAAATGCTATCTCTAAATCCGGAATGCAAAATACAAAACTGAACCGTAGAAACGTAACTTGAATCGAGAGAAGAACATAGGAACAAACAGATCTAAAATCCAACGGACGGATCAAAAGTTATGGAAGAAAGAAGATTGAATCTAACTAAGAACTCACTAAGTAACTACCTAATTCTCTCTCTAAACTAATCTAACTATGATTATGAACTAATGTGTCTTGGATATCTGATCCTTGAAGTATTTATAGTGCCCACAATGTTTGGTACAATATGCCCTTCATTAAACGCGCGAAAAGACGAAATAACCCTTAAAAAATGTGCAGTCCGGGGCATCACACGAGTGGACAACAGTGGCATTCGTGTGAGCATTCGTGTGAGCCTTCATCACACGAACCAGAGCATCCTCGCACGAGTGTAAGGCAATGGTCGCTCGAGTCTGGCCTTGTGGTCGCTCGAGTCCAGCTTCGGCTTGTGCGATCGATCCTCGACTTCCTCGTTTTCTTCATATCTTGAGTTCTAGAGCTCCGATTGACTCGATTCTTTTTCCGTTGCGACCCTCTCTTCAAACTCTTCGACATGGTCTATCATTTGCCTCCATTAGATCAACTCAAAATTTCTGGACTTTTACGAACTTGCTCGTCTTTTGCCAATTTTTGCTCGTTTTCACTACAAAACACATTTTCTTGCCACAAAATGGTTAATAGCACAATTTATACCAAATTAGTGTCAAATATGAACATAAGAACATCAAAACCATATAAAAATAGATGCAAAAAGATGCAATTATGACCCTAATCATACCCCCAAACTAGATTGTTGCTCATCCTCGAGCAACGAAGCGATAAGATAGGGGAATAATTGTATCAATAAAGCATCAAGTACAAGATCAAATGCCATGAAATCATCACTCAATATCATGCAAGTCTAGAATGAAATCTCATCTAATCAACCATCACAATGAATCAATAAGCAAGATATCAAGTCAATGAGTCAAGATCCTCACAAGATAAGTGTTTAGCTCAACCCTCAAGTGTTTAGGCTCACTCAATCATCACAACACATACACATACTACCATAAGCTTGGCTCAAGTCTACATTCTCCACCACTTGAAATGACAAATCAATCACACATCAATGAGGACTTTCATAAGGTTGTAGTGTTGGCTCTTTGGTAGGGAAGGAACATATGGATAAAAGTGACTAAGTATGATTAGTAAAGCATAGAAGGAATCAACGTAGAGATCATTCACCTCTTCATGCAAATAGCAATCTCTTCATGCTCTTTCAAAATCACACTTCAAAGAATCAATCTTCCCTTTTTGACAAATTGTGAACATACTCACAACACTAGAGTCAAACTTGACCATAATTTTTCAAAAAGTCAACCTTTTTTCAATTTCTTGCTAGCACTTGCCTTTTGAACCTTCTTTTCATAACAATCCATGCATAGGACTTCTTTCCACCTTGGCCACCAATTTCTTCATTGTAACACCAATCTTCCTTCCTTCTTTTCACTCTACTAATCATAAGGACAAGAGAGTTCCAAAAAGGAAGAAAAATGGCTTAAAGTGTGGTTAGCCAAAGGAAAGGATAATAGGCACAAGATGGGTAGCAAAGGATATCAATATCAATGGTAGGCTCATAGGGCAAAGTGACTCAATATAGATTAAAGAAAATGCCTCATATCATCTCATGCAAAATCTTCTTCTAATGTAGCCTCAAATAAGACTAAAGCCAAGTTCTAGAGTATAATGCACATGTGTGGATCTCACATCAAAGAAATATCATCCGTTCAAGATTGAAACGGGCATCATAGGCTCAAAACCTCACGGGTATAGGGTGATCAAGACTCATATCATATAAAAAATGCTCAAATCATCAAAGTATCAAGCATCATAAAATCCATAGCAAACTAGACAAGACATGAATCAAATGATAAGTCCACTACATCTAACCTATACTATCAACACCATCCACACAATCATAAACATATCTCATGCCACGCTACTCTAAACTAGCAACAATATGGCAATCAATCAACAAGCAAAACAAGGCATTCACATAAGCATAAGGTCACAAGACATAAGAAAGCACTAGAAATCATTAAAAAGCATAGCATTGCAATGAGATTTACGAAATGAACACACCCCCCAAACTTTTTTGGACCAAGGGTCTAAAAAGTTTGGCAAAGAGTGAAGAAAAGATCATGCAATGCACATATCAAAGCACAATACCACAAGAATCAATAATTAAGCTCAAAATAGCAATCTACCATCAAGCGAACTAAACCTAAGAATAGAAGCACATAGAGATAAGTGTAGAGACATACCTTGAGTTGGGATTAAGAATAGGAGAGTGATATGCCACTTACATGAAAATATCTTTCTTGGCCAAGTGAGAGAGAATTCTCCTCATCACACCTTTCTCAAGCTCACAAATGTCATTGCAAATCTACAATATGAAGAACGAACACACCCCCCAAACTTTTTCGGATCAAGGATCTTAAAAGTTTGGAAAAGAGTGATGAAAATAGGATTTGCCATCAATCAATGACCAATAAAGCATATATAAGCTCAAGTAAACCAAGAAATCACCATATATACCAAGAGGTAACACCCCCAAACTATGATAAATCACCTGCACCAACCATGGTAAGAGAAGACACTACCTCATATAAAGCAAATCAAGACAAATAACACTATCTAACCTACAAATCAAACAATAAAACAAGCAACAATTTTTAAGGATGGGTTGCCATCTAGCGCTTGGATTTAACGTCCCCTAGCCGGACGCCCCAATGTTAGCTAAATGGCCAAGGATAATTGTTATCTATGCCATCCCACTCTAATCTCATAGCATCATGATCAAGGAAACAAGTAGGATTTCTTCCCCAAACACCTACTTTCCTTTTCAATTTGAACATGTAAGCACAAGCAATTTTCTCCTCATCTCTTCTCAACCTAATCCACCCCCATTTCTCACTATTAAACATATTCAAGAGGATTTTCAATTCAATTTTATCATCAATCAATTCAAGAGGCAAGACGAAATCAATATAAACAACATTATCAAAATAAGCATAAGTAGAAGAGACCAATGGTTTAGAAATGCTCATTTCAATTGTAGGCTCCTCCTCTACTTCATTTTGTTGTTATTTTTCCATAAAGCTCATGCCCATGAGTGGACATTCATCTTCCTCTTCTAGTTCTTTCTCTTTTCCTCCTCTTGAATCTTCTCCTTCCTTATCCTCCTCTTCTTGATTTTGATTCCTATCAATATATACAAATGAAGTATCATGTTCATCATCATCATAAAGAGGATTAATATTATACTCAATATAATCGTAAAAAGGATTCATAAAGCTTTTAAAATCGGAAGTATTTTGAGCATGAGTAAATTTGATCTCTTCATAATCATCTTTAACTTCTTCATCCTCTTCACTTGCATCAATTTCTTCTTCTTCTAGCCCATCCTTCTTTTCCTCTTGATTCCTAATCAATATAGCATGAGGAAATTTATAAGCAATATCATCAATAATAGGAATTTCATAGTCAATGTAAGCATGAGAAGGTTCAATAGACTTTTGAGCTCCAATACAATCTACAATAGAAAGAAATGTAATCATCTCATGATGATTATCATCTTCATCTTCCACATCCCCTTTTTCTTTATCATTACCACCATCTTTCTCCTCACACATCTCATTGGCTTGAATGCTCAATTGCTCCATTTGGATCTCCAAAATCGTGATTTGATGACTTTCAGACATGAAAATCTCATCAAACTTCTTGTTTGTCTCCTCAAAGTACCTTTTCCTTTCCATTTCTATTTCTTCCAATTTCTTGAGGATTTGAGATAAAATATCTTTCACATAGCTTGAAGAAGTGTCCTCTTGATAGAAAGTCATAGGAGGGTATGGAGTGTAGGAGCATGTATACTCATGATGAGAGTAGGAATCTTGATATGACATTTTGCAAAACTCATGGGCTTGTTGGGTCAATTGCCCCACTTTGAGCTCTAAGCTCTTGATTTGATCTCCTCGAGCTTGGAAAAGTCTATCAATCTTCCTATTGGTCTCCTCAAAGCACCTTGTAGCTTCAATGCTTATCTTTTCCCATTTCTTGAGAATTTGAGCAAGAGCCTCATCAACATAACTAGGAGGAGTTTCTTCTTGATGGCAAGGTATAGGAGAGGGTAAAGTGTAGGAATGTGGATCTTCATAAGAGTAGGAATCTTGAGATGTATATGGTTTAGAAGGATAAGAAGCTTCTTGTGGAGATGGTGGAATTTGGTTTTGGTTCCATAACGTCACCATTATGTGCTTCATACACTCTTCTAACATGGTGATTTTATCGAAGGTGGTTGGGGTTTTAAATCGGTAAAGTTGATGTAGGTATGGATTAGGAGATGATATATTTTGTGGAGAATACGAATAATGGTTGTATTCGCCCATCTTCAATTAAGTGCACTCCTACAAAAATCAAGCAAGTATCAACACTCACCAAGAATAGTAACAATCAAACAACAACAACAAAGAAAAGAAATGTAAACAAACATCAACTAGCTTGACAAAGAGACTGTTTCCCCGGCAACGGAGCTAAAAACTTGTTTGCCAAAATCGTTTATGATTTCCACGCAAGTGAACGTGGTCGTTGTTGTCGCGGCAAGTTAACCAAGTTAAATATCGAACACAGGGAAACGATGCGATATCAAGCTAGTATTGAATGTTCACAAAGATGGATAGCTAGGAAAGCAAGAAAACAATCTTGGATTCTATCTACTAATCAAGCAAAGTAAATCCTAACTATCACCTCAAAGAAGTGAGCAAGTGTGAAGTGTACATGGAAGTAATCCTACTATGGTTCCTCTAGTGTCCTATCCATCCTAGCATGCAAAAGCTATTTTGGTGTATTAATCAAGCCAACTAGTGTCTAGATCTCTCTACAACACAAGGTAAAGCTCTATTAGGTGTCTAGATCTCTCTACAACTCCTAACACTCCAATTAAGAGGTCTTAGGCTAATATGCAATTATCATTGGTCATATAAGCCAAATATCAAACACTTGGTATGCATAAGGTTCTTATAGCTCAATTCTCATTTCATTGCTAAAACATATAAGCTATACAATCCAATTAAACATCCCAAGCATTCATACAAGTCATTAATAAGAGAACTAATCCAACAAGATCACTAATTCATGCATAGGATTAATAAGAGACTAAATTCACCATAGTATTCATACAACCATGCAACAAGGAATTAGCCCATGGCTAATTGGAGATGAAAATTAACAATGAACAATGTAAACATCATGATCAACACTAATATGAAATGAAATACAAGAAATCTTACCAATTGTTGGAGAATTGAAATACAAGCATCAAACCTTGAAAATGCTATCTCTAAATCCGGAATGCAAAATACAAAACTGAACCGTAGAAACGTAACTTGAATCGAGAGAAGAACATAGGAACAAACAGATCTAAAATCCAACGGACGGATCAAAAGTTATGGAAGAAAGAAGATTGAATCTAACTAAGAACCCACTAAGTAACTACCTAATTCTCTCTCTAAACTAATCTAACTATGATTATGAACTAATGTGTCTTGGATATCTGATCCTTGAAGTATTTATAGTGCCCACAATGTTTGGTCCAATATGCCCTTCATTAAACACGCGAAAAGACGAAACAGCCCTTCAAAAATGTGCAGTCCGGGGCATCACACGAGTGGACAACCGTGGCATTCGTGTGAGCATTCGTGTGAGCATTCGTGTGAGCCTTCATCACACGAACCAGAGCATCCTCATACGAGTGTAAGGCAATGGTCGCTCGAGTCTGGCCTTGTGGTCGCTCGAGTCCAGCTTCGGCTTGTGCGATCTATCCTCGACTTCCTCGTTTTCTTCATATCTTGAGTTCTAGAGCTCCGATTGACTCGATTCTTTTTCCGTTGCGACCCTCTCTTCGAACTCTTCGACATGGTCTATCATTTGCCTCCATTAGATCAACTCAAAATTTCTGGACTTTTACGAACTTGCTCGTCTTTTGCCAATTTTTGCTCATTTTCACTACAAAACACATTTTCTTGCCACAAAATGGTTAATAGCACAATTTATACCAAATTAGGGTCAAATATGAACATAAGAACATAAAAAACATATAAAAATAGATGCAAAAAGATGCAATTATGATCCTAATCAGCTTCTAATCTTGCAACTGGGCAAATGATTCATCAAAATCTATGCCTTCAGATTGATAATAGCCTTGAGCAACTAGCCTTGCTTTATTTCTGGTTACAATTCCATCTTCATCAAGTTTGTTCTTGAATACCCACCTAGTTCCAATCACTTTGTGATTCCTAGGTCTTGGAACAAGTTCCCATACTTGATTTCTCTCAAAACCATTCAATTCTTCTTGCATTGCAATAATCCAATTGACATCTTGCAGTACTTCATGAATATCAGTAGGTTCTGAAGATGAAAGAAATGTAGCAAACATTGCCTCATGGATATGTTTTCTAGTTTTTACAGCATCTAATGGGTTTCCAATTAAATGCTCAGGGGGTGATCTTTCAACCAAAACAAATCTGACATAGGTTCTAGTCTTTGATCACTGTTCTCTACAGCTGTTGATTCACCTACTGTAGACTCATCAAGTCCTTTTGTTAGTGTCTCTACTTCTGTTTGAACATTCTCATATACTAGGTCTTCATCATTCTCCAATGGAGGTAACTCAACTATCACAGTGCCAAAGCCTTTGTTGGTCAAATCTACAGGAGGTTTTATCTCAAAATACTGCTGTTGACTTGTGACTGTAGAGTTATCCTCTTTAGAATCTACAACAATTTCTTTAGGGGAGCTATGTTGTTCATAAAAAACAACATGATGTGACTCTTCCACAATCATTAATCTCTTGTTATACACTCTAAATGTTTTGCTAACATTAGAATAACCTAGAAAGATACCTTCATCTGACTTTGAATCAAAAGTCTTAAGGTGTTCTTTCCCATTATTCAGTATGAAGCATTTACATCCAAAAATGTGTAGATAAGAGATATTAGGAGTCCTTCCTTTCCATAACTCATATGGAGTCTTCTTATGATCCTTAACAATCAAGCATCTATTCTGAGTATAACATGCAGTGCTTGTTGCTTCTGCCTAAAATTTCTTAGGTAACTTTGCTTCAACAATCATTGTTCTGGCAGCTTCTTTGAGTGTTCTATTCTTCCTTTCTGCAACTCCATTCTGCTGTGGGGTTCTAGCTGCAGAGTATTCATGAATAATGACATATAGTGAACAATACTCTTCAATGACTTGATTTGTGAATTATGTTCCTCTATCTGATCTGATCTTCACAATCTTCAAGTTTTTTTCATTTTGAATCCTTCTCAACAATTCTGGTAACCGCTGTAGAGTTTAACTCTTCTTTCTTAGAAACACTGTCCAAGAAAATCTTGAGTAATCATCTACAACAACCAAAGTATACTTCTTCTCACTTATACTCACTGGTTCTATGGGTCCAAAGAGATCCATATTCAGTAATTCAAGTGTTCTTGAAGTGCTTGGGTGTGTCTTGCTTTTAAAAGTCTTCTTGATTTGTTTCCCTTTGACACAAGCATCACATAAGTGTTCCTTCCTGAACTTAGTATTTGGTTTTGAAGTTTATGTGATTCATTCTTTTGTGCCATAGCCAACTAACTTCATTGAAACTATTAGCTAGAAAACAGGTAGTTTCAGCTGTAGAGTTCCACTCCACAATGTAAACATTCCATTTTCTAGTTCTTGTCAGTTTAGTGGTTTGGGATTCAATATCTTTGACTATGCAAGTGTCATGTGTAAAGTCTACAGTGTAGCCTTTGTCACAAAATTGACTCACACTAAGCAAGTTATGTTTTAAACCATCTACCAAGTAAACATCATTGATCTAAACATTTCCTTTGAGTAAACATCATGATCCTTTAGTTGTTCCACTGGCATTATCACCAAAAACAACTTTAGGACCTTTATGATCTTTCACATTTTGTAGCAAACTTCTATCTCCAGTCATATGTCTTGCACAACCACTGTCTATGTACCAAATCTCTCTTTTGGTGGTTGTAACATGTCCCTGCAAAATAAAGTGAGTTATTTAGAAATCCAATACTTTGGATTTCCTCCAGTGTTACTCTTTGCAATCCAAGCCTTTTTATGAGCTGAAGAGTTGTTAATTCTACATTTCTTGCTTGATCGTCCTCTTTGAGTGCTTGAAGAGGGGAGACATATCTGACATATTTCCATTCCAGAATCTATCAAAGTTGAGTCTTCTTTCCATATCCAATCTATGAAAAACTTCTTCTTCTGACTGTATATTTGATTCTGCAGTTGGTTTCAGAATCATGTTTTGCAACATGTTTGAAACATCTTCTTCAGTATCTTCCATGATCTCCTTGATCTTCTGTTGTCTTCTTGGTGACAATTCTTTGAATGAGTTCAAGAATTTCAAATATTCTAGCTGTAGGGTTGAGTTTACAGCTTCTTCAGGGGTTGATTCTTTGATGAACTTTCTTTCAGGTCTTGGAATTGACTTTTGCAAGTATTTCATCCAGACACAAGGATTATATCCTATTCCAGTCAAGTCCTTTGAGTGCCTTTACTCAGACATCATCTTCTTCAATTGTTTGGATGATTTTTCAAAATAATCTAGCTTCTTTTGATAATAAGCATTGCTTTCTTCAAGCTCAGCTATCATAAGTTCTTGAGTTCTGATTGTTTCCTTCAATTCAGCACAATCTGCAGCTCTACAACTTGCTTCATTGAAGAGTTCTTCATTGTCATCTTTTAGACAATCGTAACCTTTCTTCAGTTCTTGTAGAATCTGCAGTTATTTTTCAACATCTTCCACTCCAGCTAACAAAGCTTTCACATGTTCTCTTCCAATATGATTATCTCTTCTAAGATTTTCATTTTCTTCTTGTAGTCTTTGGATTGCACTTAGCATGTCACTGGAAGAATCCTTTTTTGTAATATAACTTGATGATGATGAGCATACCTCTTCATCTTTGGCCATAAGACAGATCAGGGCTTCCTCATCTGAATCTGTAGAGTCAGAGTCTTCTAAATCTGCAGTTGACTTTTGAGAACAAGAGGGACAGTCTTCCTAGTTTTTATCAAACTCAGAAAGTAGTGCTTTAATTCTCTCCTTGTCAAACTTTTTCTTTCTATCTTTCCTGATTCTCTTTTCTTCATTAGTGTACTTCTCAGCTTTGGGGTATGGACAATCCTTGATGTAATATCCTGGTTTTCTGCAGTTATAACACAAATAAGTTGAGTTAGGTGTTGTAGAATTCACCTTACCATCTTCCTTTGGTTTGAACTGCTTCTTCTTGGTCCATTTGCCAAACTTCTTGAGCTGCTTTATAAAAAGAGCCAAGTCTTCATCATCAGAACTTGTAGCTGTAGACTTGTCAGCCACTAGAGCTGTAACCTTACTGCTGTCAGGTTCTTTTCTTCTACTTATGTCAAATTCATAAGCTTTGAGGTCTGAAAAGAGTTCAAAGGTGGATATCTTAGATAAATCCTTTGATTCTCTCATAGCAATGACCTTCTGATTAGGGTCATAATTGCATGTTTTTACATCCATTTCTCTATGGTTTTGATGTTCTTATGTTCATATTTGACCCTAAAATGCTATACTTTGTGCATTTAACCCTTTTTGGCAAGAAAGTTATGTTTTGTATTGAAAATGAGCAAAATTAGCAAAGGACGAGCAAGTTCGTAAAAGTCCAGAAATTTTGAGTTGATCTAATGGAGGAAAATGATATACCATGTCGAAGAGTTCGAAGAGAGGGTCGCAACGGAAAAAGAGTCGAGTCAATCGCAGCTCTAGAACTCAAGATATGAAGGAAACGAGGAAGTCAAAGATCGATCGAACGAGACCAAGCCGGGTTCGTGCGCCACCAAGCTCAGACTCGTGCGAGGACTAGCTCGGGTTCGTGCGATGAATCACTGGTTCGTTCACAATGCTGTGCACGAATGGCTCACACGAATGCATTCATGCGGCCACCAGCATGTGATCGTGCGAGGCTTCGGCTGGACCCATTTTTAGGGCTGTTTTGTCTTTTCGCGTGTTTAATGAAGGGCATTTTGGACTAAACATTGTGGGCACTATAAATACTCCAAGGATCAGATTCTCAAGGCATCAAGTCATAATCCAAGTCATTAGTTAGTTCTTAGATTAGATTAGAGAGAGAGAGAGAGAGGGGTAGTTACTAGTTGGGTTTATAAGAATTCTTCTTACGATTTCATCTATAACTTTTGATCTACCGCTTTGATCGGTGATCCGTTTATTCCTGCATCTTAGTCTCAGCTAGAGCTACATTTCTACCATTTGAATTTCATTTTCTATTGCCGGATTGTTAGATAGCATTTTAGAGGTAACTTGTATCTTTCCAATTTTCATTGTAATTGGTAATCTCTCTACATTCCTTTGCATTTCTTGTATGATGATGATTGTTTCTAGCTTAATTGTTCTTATGTTTACCAAATTTGCCATGGGCTATTTCCTTTATGTGTTGGTGTATGATTCCTATGGAGTAATGTGGTGTTAATGTTGATCTTATAAATGCTATGAGTTGCTGTATGATCAATTCTCTATATTGATAGATTGTATGAATGCTTTGCATGTGTAATTGATCATAAGGGCCATTAGGGGAGTTAGTCTCTTACAAGAGTAGGGCTATTTTTCTAAATCTTCTTGTTATTAGGCCAATGCAAGCTAAGTGTTTGATTAAAATCCTAAGATAGGGAGAATTATCTTTAGTGAATTGGAAGAACAATTAGAGGCTCTAATGTGTATCTAGGGAGACCTCTTGCATGTTAGAGTGGCTAGCCAATTGACTATACAATACCTCATTGCATGATTAAGGGATACATCACCATGTGAAACATAGGATAGTACACTAGCACATATCTCTCACAACTTGCTAACTTTGCAACCCAAGGTGATAGCTAGTTTACTCTTTAGACGCATTAGTAGACATTAGATACCTTTCCCCTTTATTGCTTTGTTAGCTATCGAATTGAAACAACAATTTCCCTTACAAATCCCCATCTCCATGTGTTCGATAAATATTAAACTTGGTCAATCTTGCCACGATGATATAGCGATCACGTACACTTGCGTGTAGACACCATTAGGATAAACACCTTCATGTCCCATTCAGAAGGTAAGCCTCTGAGAACCTTCATGTTCATTTCTCTTTGTGAGTAATCTTTACCAATTGAGTCTAGCTCATTGAGGATCTCAATGAATCTTGACTCAAACTTTTCAAGAGTTTCACCAGATTTCATCTTGAAGTTCTCAAACTTTTGAACTGCTATCATGAGTTTGTTTTCCTTGATTTGTTTAGTTCCTTCACAAATCATTTCCAAGTTCTCCCATACATCTTTTACAGTTTTACAGTTTTTGATCTTGCTAAACACAATTTTATCAAGTGAATTATAAATAGTGTTCTTTGCAACATTGTTAAGATTGGACCTTCTCTTGTCATCCTCAGTCCATTCCCTTCTGGGTTTGGGGATAATCTGAGCTAGTCCAGCTGACTGATCAGCTGTAGTATTGACCTTCACAATAGGTATAGGGCTATCCTCTATGATAGAACATATCTCATAATTGATTGCAGATAAATGTGCTTGCATTCTAATTTTCCATTCATCATAGTCCTCAGCAGAGAACATTGGAACCTTGGATTTCACCATCTTGGGAGCCATGCAAGTATGCAGGTGTGTTTTTCAAAAACAAAAGGATCTAGCTAGGTACTGATCAAAGCAGTGGCAAGCCTACTGCTCTGATGCCACTTGTTGGTCCATTAAAGTGGTCAAGGTCTAGAGGGGGTGAATAGACATTGAGTCCAAAATCAGATTTTCAAACTTTTCAAAAGAATGGTTTCTAGAACCTTACAGTAGCCTTTTTAAAGTTCAAAAATAACAAGTCTACAAGAGTTTTAGAAACAGGACCACAAAGGTTACAACTGTGGACTTAAGAAGTCTGCAAAATAAAAGATCACTTGTAGACAAAGTATCAGAGGAGTTCTCACAATTAGAATTGTATTGAGAATACTCTAATGTGCAGCGGAAATAAGTGAGTGTTAATAAAAAACAATATAAACAAACTTAACAGCTGAGTGACTTATGAAAGTCTACAGCTGTAGAGTCAGTTTTTCAGTGATAACCACAAAGTCTTATGCACTTGAATTTTCACAAGAATGATGAATGTAACAAGAAATGAAATATGCAGAACAAGAATTTAAATGACAGAAAGTAAATAGACCAGATTTATAGTGGTTCAGTGTCTATAAAAAGACCACCTACATCCTCTGTTACACCACTCAGGTGCCAAATTCACTAACATGAGATCACTTAGATCAATACAAGTAGTTCCCCCTTAGAACTAGGTTCACTCAGATTCCTATTCTAAAAAGAGATTTAATTACCCTATTCACTCAGAATATAACTCACAAAGAGTTTTACAAAACCTCACAAAGAGATATCTACACTAAGTAGAAATTAAAAACGGGTGAGGGAACAACAACAAAATATGTGATTCTTTCTAAGAAAATCCTAACCAACTATCCTATGAATCACAAAGAATAAAAACACATAAAGCTCTCTCAGAAAGTTTGTTGGTTGTAGACTTGCTTAGGCAGAATGCTTGTATACTCATGGTTGTTGTTATTGCTTCCTCTGAGGACTTCTTCTATTTATAGATTGAGTGGTGTGTGACTTATCTGTTGGAAATTCAAATTTGAAATCCAGATAAGGCTCCTCTCTCTCCATTTGGCATGTGTGAAGTGGTCCTCATCCTTCACACAGGATAGTACTGATTGTATTATTGTCCTTTCCTTCAAAATTCTGGCAGTCTTGCAACTAATCTCCATTATCCTCCAGAATTAAGAAAATATCCTCCACCTAAGTACATTTTAGTAAGTGCTTGAGAGCTACACTAATAATACTTAAGGGTCTTCATTATCTTCAAATAATCTCTGACTTGTACCATCTCTTCAAACGGGTCTTTGCAGTTGTAGAGTCTTCAACCTTGCACCTGTAGAGTCCTGTTAATAAGAAAAATCGGCTGTAGAGAAACCTTACAGCTATAGGGTCATGTCTGGCTGTAGAATGATCAAGTGTACAGCTGCAGACTTCACTTACAACTATAAATTTCAAACATCAATTTCCTTAGCACAAGTGTTAGATTAAAATACACAAATTAAACACATTATTTTGCACACATCAAAATCGAAACCAAGGTACTTAACAGGGGCCCACTTTGTGTTGCACTTTGTAATGTTAATTTTTTAGTGTTGCACAATATAACTGAATATAAAATTTAAATTCTCAATCTAAATTCCTTCCACTAACTTTTGTAAAAAATATTTAAATTAATAAATTTAAAAAAAATATTGCTTTAACTCAATTTCAAAACAAAAAGAATCTCAAATACTTAACAAAATCAAATATCATTTAAAATTCATTTGAACTAATTTATTTTGTTGAACTATAAGAAATTGATATTTTTATCTCATTTATCCTGTATGGCTATATTTAATTAATGTGACACTAATTTGTGATAAAAAAAATTTATATTTATTACGTAAAAGAAATTAATTATCCTAAATTTAATTTTTTATTATATCTACTAAAATAAATAAGTCAAAATTTTAAAAATATACATGAAAATAAATATTATGAATATAAAATATTTTATTTTTAAATATATAAAAATAAAATCAAAACAAATAAATAAAAATTAGAACGTTAATAATATTATTTAAATTAGTCTTATATAAAACTACCTCTGAGCATAATTCATTATCACAATTACAAGAAATAGATATTAATTTATATAATCTAATATTATGATACAATCTCATCACATATTTTTTTGTAAATTTTATTTTTATTTCGTTGTCAGAGACAACATAACATCATCATTTCCGTTGAAAATATTAATCTAAGGAAAAAGGGTCGGAATAGCACTTAGGAAGGCCAAATCAAAACATACTTATACTATTATTTAACACTAGTCTTGGGTGGCTTTTTTTTTTTTCGTTCAAAGAAGAGCTCGGGATTTGAAAGGTCTGGGCACATCACATGGGCTTCCTGAAATCAATGACACTAGTCCGAGGGTGGGTTTTTTTTGTTTGCTTTTTGTTGGTCCCGAAACGACTTAAATCAGTGTATGGGGGGGGGGGAATACACTGATGTCAGATTTTTCTGAAAGACTCAAAAAAATGCTCTAACGCACTGAGTCAGGATTCCCTGAAGTACTCAGTACGCTGAAGGTCCACAGGGGCAGCAGGGACGGTTCAGTAACGAGTCAGATAAACTGAGTGTGAGTAATGTGCTCGGAGGCTCAGTAGAGATAACAAACCTACTGACTGCTCGGAAGCGAGTCAGTTGGACTACTATCTCAGTGAGCCAGAGTACGTGCGAAAAGTGAGCCTTTAGATTCTACTCGTTTTAGTTTCTGAAAGCGTTTTCTCTGAGTTGCTTAGTAAATTGGTGGTTAAGGCTGAGTGCACAGTATTCAGATTCAGGATGATTGATTCAGTCCTGAAGTTAAAACCAATGCAGTATGTTCAATTTATATTATGATATTTATGATCCTGAACAGAACAGTAAATCAGCACACAGGGGACTTTTTAACGTGGTTCGGAGATAACCAACTCCTACGTCCACGACCTGATTTAACAGGAAGCTATCCTCAAAACCCTGAGGATAGGTACTTGGGTTTTACGTGCCAAGGGACACGAGTAGCCAACTTCCTCTCTTAGGAATTGACCCCTGGGCGTTTTACAAGTCCCAGTCCTTCTAACCAACCGATCTCACACCTTGAGTGGTTTGGTATTCTGGTTTCCAACTAGAATAGCTCTAGCAATACAAATCAATGCTAAATAATAGAGCTATCGATCTAAGCAAATACAGAGTGAATCCTACTACAACATGTTGGGACAATCTTGGTATTTTGATTAGATCCCAAAACCCCGGATGAATTTGCCTAAGTATAGTGTTCAGGATAAAATAGCTCAGGATAGTTAGGTCAGAGATTCAGTACAGAAAGACCATACTGAAGACTGAAGAATATTGGAGTCGACCCAATTTACTGAAGTCTGAAGTGTAAACCATTCTGAAGAAGTCAGTCAGTCTCGCTGAAGATTGTCTGTTCTGAAACTGAAGATCGAAGCCTGCTGATTCTTCCTGAAGTCAATCCTGAAGTACCATTGTCTGATGTTTCTACTGAATACACTAAGCATGTTCAGGACAGAACTCAGTCAGTGAAGAGTAAGTACTACCTATCAGGCTGTGCTGAATGCACATAGGACCTGACTTGGGCCTTGGTTCAGTTTACCTGAATCCTGTAAGTCCGAAGCAAAAAGGTAACACATACTGAGCTGAATAACCTATCAGGCTGTGCTGAATGCACATAGGACCTGACTTAGGCTGTGGTTCAGAATACCTGAATCATGTCAGTCCAAAGCAGAAAGGTTATTTATGCTATGGTTCAGACTGAGTTATTACAAGAGACTCAGAGCATTGAATGTACGAGGAAGGATAAATGTCTGAAGGTCAACTAGCCGTTATAACGGAGAGCCAATGATCTTTCAACACGTAAGCACGGAGTCTGCGCAGCATTTAATGCGGCATTTAATGCGTCTCAAAAGGTTGCAGGTGATGTGACAACTTGCCAGAATAAGCATGGCGGGTAGGTCGAACAGTATTCCTAGCCTGCAATCTACCTAAAATAGGAAAGATTTGATTTGATCTCCTCCAACGGATCTATTTTGAATCTCGCCTATAAATATGGAGAACCTTGCACCCATACAAGGTTAACGGGAAATTTCCAAGAGAACTCTCAAGAATCCAAGAACACAAAGCATATCATAAACAACACTCTGCAATTAAATTTCCCTAGTGTTGTAGTAGGATTCGCTCTGTATTTGCTTAGATCGATAGCTCTAATATTTAGCACTGATTTGTATTGCTAGAGCTATCTTAGTTGGAAACCAGAATACCAAACCTCTCAAAGTGTGAGATAGGTTGGTTAGAAGGACTGGGACTTGTAAAACGCCCAGGGGTCAGTTCCTAAGAGAGGAAGTTGGCTACTCGTGTCCCTTGGCACGTAAAACCCAAGTACCTATCCTCAGGGTTTTGAGGATAGCTTCCTGTTAAATCAGGTCGTGGACGTAGGAGTTGGTTTTCTCCGAACCACGTTAAAAAGTCCCCTGTGTGCTGATTTACTGTTTTGTTCAGGATCATAAATGTCATCATGTTAAACTGAACATACTGCATTGGTTTTAACTTCAGGACTGAATCAATCATCCTGAATCTGAATACTGTGCACTCAGCCTTAACCACCTATTTACTAAGCAACTCAGAGAAAACATTTTCAGAAACTAAAACGAGTAGAATCTAAGGGCTCACTTTCCGCACGTACTTTGACTCACTGAGATAGTTGTCCAACTGACTCGCTTCCGGGCAATCAGTAGGTTTGTTATCTCTACTGAGTCTCCGAGCACTTTACTCTTACTCTGCTTATCTGACTCGTTACTGAACCGTCCCTGCTGTCCCTGCGGACATTCAGTATACTGAGTACTTCAGGGATTCCTGACTGAGTACGTTGGAGCATTTTTCTGAGTCTTTCAGAAAAATCTGACATCAGTGTATCCCCCCCCCCATACACTGATCTAACTCGTTTCGGGACCAACACAACACTAGGGAAATTTAATTTCAGAGTGTTGTTTATGATATGCTTTGTGTTCTTGGATTCTTGAGAGTTTTCTCTTGGAAATTTCCCGTTGACCTTGAATGGGTGCAAGGTTCTCCATATTTATAGGCAAGATTCAAAATAGATCCGTTGGAGGAGATCAAATCAAATCTTTCCTATTTTAGGTAGATTGCAGGCTAGAAATACTGTTTGACCTACCCGCCATGCTTATTCTGGCAAGTTGTCACATCACCTGTAACTTTTTGAGACGCATTAAATGCCGCATTAAATGCTGCGCAGACTCTGTGCATGCGTGTCGAAAGATCATTGGCTCTCAGCTATAACGGCTAGTTGTCCTTCAGACATTTGTCCTTCCTCGTACATTCAATGCTCTGAGTCTCTTGTTAATAACTCAGTCTGAACGTGTGTCTTAATGAAGTCTTACTGACATTCTTTTTGTCTCTTGTCCAATAGCATAAATAACCTTTTGCTTTGGACTTACATGATTCAGGTGATCTGAACCACAGCCTGAGTCAGGACCTATGTGCATTCAGCACAACCTGATAGGTTATTCAGCTCAGTATGTGTTACCTTTTTGCTTCGGACTTACAGGATTCAGGTGAACTGAACCAAGGCCTAAGTCAGGTTCTATGTGCATTCAGCACAGCCTGATAGGTGACACTGACTCTTCACTGACTGACTTCTGTCCTGAGTATGCTTAGTGTACTCAGTAGAAACATCAGCCAATGGTACTTCAGGATGGACTTCAGGATGAATCAGCAGGCTTCGATCTTCAGCTTCAGAACAGACAATCTTCAGCGAGACTGACTGACTCCTTGAGGATGGTTTATACTTCAGACTTCAGTAAATTGGGTCGACTCCAATATTCTTCAGTCTTCAGCATGGTCCTCCTGTACTGAATCTCTAACCTAACTATCCTGAACTATTTTATCCTGAACACTATACTTAGGCAAATTCGTCAGAGGTTTTGGGATCTAATCAAAATACTCAGATTGTCCCAACAATTTCCCCATTTTTGATGATGCCAAATCCCTTAAGAAAATTCCTATTCATCTATACAATCAACTGACTTAGTCAGTGAAAATAACTCAGTACCACCTGACAAACTAGGTACTTAGTCTATAAGATGAAAACAAGGAATGGGTTAGTACAGTTCTTGATAAGGATTCAGAAAAGTAAATTTAGGAGTCAACAAGAAGTTGTACTCAGGAAAAATAAATAACTTCATTGATTGATAAGAAAATACAAGTATCCTGAAGCTATTACAAAATTCCTGAACAACTAGCTCCTGATCTAATCTTCATCCTTATTCCAAGCAGACAGTGGAATCTCGTACATCTCCAGTACTCGGTTCAGGACCTGCTTCATCCTGTTCCGATCAGCAACGGCCCCAGCAGCTCGTCCTACTCTGACAACTTTTTCAGAAATTGCTTTCCGGTCCAGCTGCTTAGAATTCCTAAAGAGTGGAGGAGGGTACTTGATGAATTCCGGAGGAGCGATCTCTACACCTTCAGTGTCAGCATGTCTGATGATTTCAGCCCATAGATCAGGATGCTCCTGTGCCATCCAGTGATGGAGTATGACGTCTTTTTCTTCAGTCAGATCGTCCCATAACCCCACCACGTAGAATAGGTATGCCCACCTATTCCGGATCGGAATCCAAACCTCCAGCATCTCAATCGGAATGAAGTCTTCAACAAACTTCGATGGAGGATGACTTTGATCTGGTCTGACCACAATCTTCCTCTGAGTCTTTATCCGAGATCCAGATGATACAGATTTCTTCTTCTGGACCTGAGAAGTCAGAAACTCATTAGACTCTTTTAGGCACTGGATCTGACCGAGCATCAAAATTTCTTTCATTTTTGCTATCTTTTCAGCATCAGTCATCACCAATTTCTTCTGAGTGGTCAGCCCAGATGGCATTATTTGTTCCTCCATCTCCTTATATAACGGCTCAAGAGCCGGATCTTCAGAGGGTCTCAACTTCTTCGGATCTGAACCTTCAGCAGTTTCGATGGCGGCTATGGATCTAGTCCTCTTTCTATCCGCAGCCTTCAGTTCAAGGGGAAAGTTCTTCTTCTTAGCTTTGCCAGTAGTGGCAATTTGCTTCTTCCCTTCTTCCCCCTTTTTGGCATCATCGTCATTAATACGTTTGACAACTTCATCCACTGACTCCGCCAAAAGATTGAACTGACTATCCATCTCAGTCTGCTTCACCTGCAATTGCCCAATCTGCCCTGCCATTCCTCTCAGGCCGATACTGAGCTGATCAATGGCTGAATTGTGTGCAGCCTTCAGTCGACCCTCGAAGTTTTCCATCCTTGTGTCTAGGGCAGATGCAATTTTCTCCTTCACCTGTGCAGACAACTCCCTCAGTAGGTCCTCCTTCAGTTCAGCTTTTATCTTGACCAACTTCTCATCAACCAGTTGATCAACCTTTTCAGACAGTTGTTGATCTAGAAAGTTGGCAAGTTTAGTCTCCTGCTGAGTCTGGACATCTGAAACCATCTGATTGCAGTTCTGAATAGCATCCTTGGCTTGCTCTGAAATGACAGTGAGTTCTACATTGATTCCAGACCGAGCTTCCCCAAGGAGACCAATTGCTGCATGCATATCAGTGGCCATATCATTCAGGTCATGGTCCAGTCTGTTGAGTTTCTTGTTCAGCAATTCAGAATTTGAAATAGCCCTACTAGATTTTCGCTCAACGAGGATGACTCTCCTGTGCAGATTGCCAAGAGCTCGTGAGGAATTGCTAAGATAAATTTCTTCGGGTGTAGTCCATTTTCCTTTTACTCGGACCATGCCTGGTGGACACTCTCCTGAAGCCTCCGCAATCCCGAGTCCCTGGATTGCTTCATCGGCCGGTGCACTGACTCCCTCAGTGCCACCTTGCTGATCGTCATCTGCAATTATCACCACCTCCCTTTCAGCTTCCTTCTCTTCTCCCCTCTCTTCAGCTTTCTGAGACTCAGACTCAGGATACGTTCTGCGGACTGTTCTAGTAAAATCCACCATTTTGATCAGATGATGTAGAGAGTTTACATCAAAATGATCAAAGAGGGCGGCTTCTAAATCTGCAATGCAGTCCCATCCTCTGGACTCTCCTAGCTGGCTGAGCTCAGACCAAGTAGCATTTCTGATCATGGCAAAAGTGCGGATTTGCACAACTGCCTCCTTCTGAGCTTCAGTGAGATCAGGGAATCTCCTCTCCACCATCTCAGCTGCCTCTCCCCTTGCAACTATCTCAAAATCTGATAGAATGTTCACATCAGGTGCAGGGAAAGGCCATGGTGTTTCAGTCTGAACTGATTCAGCAGCCTCTTGCTCAGCTCCTCCTTCCTGAGCGGGCTCCTTCTCAACAGCTTCAGCAACAGCCTGCGCCTGAGCTGGTTCCTTCTCAACAGCTTCAGCAACAGCCTAAGCCTGAGCTGGTTCCTTCTCAACAGCTTCAGCAGCTTGCTCTTTCATAAGCTTCTTCTCTCGCTCTTCCACGAGTTTTTTCTCTCGCTCTGCTGACCCTGAGTAGAGAAATTTCAGCTTTTGTTGCTTGGGTCTGGAAGGCTTAGATTTATCCTCCGCTGGCTTTGCTGTATCAGACTCGGAAGACTTGCCTGCCTGAGCCTAGACTTTTCCAGTCATGCTCGCCTGGGCCTACTTCTTCTGAGTCCGAGGCCTTCTTCTTGTGCCAGCATCATCGGAATAAGCTCTGAAGAGATGAATTTTCGCTGGAATCTTGAGTGATTGGGCCTGATCCACATCACTGAGATCCAGGGTCTCCAAGAGCATAGAGATCTTGGTGCCGAAGTGCATCTTGGCCTCAAAAGTCTCCTGCCCCTCTGGCGAGTACTTGATTTTGCTGGTCTCAGCCACCATCATTTGGAGGAAGTAACCCTCCCAGTCAAAATTGTGCAGAGAGGCGTCGGAGATAGCCATCATTGTGTACAGCTTCGGTCTGGAGATCTGCTCCAATCCTCCAGCAATCCCCATCACTCCCTGACTTGTCAGGTCGAAGAAATGACGGTTTCTGTCCTCAAGACTGATTTATTCAGGCCAGATTTCAGGATGACATCCCCATCGCACAGGGACTGGAGAAAATCCTTCTCATTCCCAAACCCATAATCCACTGGGCTTCGTCCTGTATTGGGAAGATTAAAAATCTCCTTAATCTTCTCCCGGATGTTGAGAGTGACCCATCGCCTGATCATCTCCTCCTCACCATCCTTTCCCTTCTCACAGGTGGTCAAGGGAATACAAGTTTCCCACTCCTGGGAGTCCTTGTTTTGCGTCATCTTCAGGTAGAAGGCAGCAATGAGTCGGGGGTAGAGCCTCTGTGGCTTTGCAGTGATGAACTGCAGAAGACCTGCATTATCAAAAATGTCTCACACAGGCAAAATGTCTGGGTTATTGGAAGAAAAATCCCCATAGGGCTCGTAATGTATTTCGTTCCTTGAATGGAAAAGGTTTCCAAAGAAGGTATCGGCAGAAGGTGAAGCCATGGAAGATTTTAAGAGAATTGAAGAGAATCGGTTTTTAGAGAAAGTAAGTTAAGAAAATATTGGGTGCATAAAAGTTTTAACAACACGATCTTCTCTTATTTATAGAAAAATTCGGTTTTAATCGGACGGTTTAGAAAATAATGACCTATGAGATTCAATGGACAAGATTGAGCAGTAAAAAGCATTTGTCTTTTCGGTTTTTCAAAAGTAATTGGTCAAATTTTATCGATAACTGTTCCCGCCCACAGTGCATTAAATGCACATTAGAGCATGTCCGTATTTAATTCAAATAAATTGAATTAAATAATAACCGAATATTAAAACGAATGGCTGAGATCATTTGGCAAATTAAATTGATTTGACAATACAACAAACAGTAAAAGGATAATGCACGCAATCTCAGATGACTAGACAAAAATCAGGAAACATACCAGTCAGTCAGATATGTATTCTGACTGATACCACTTATTGCCCTATCAGGGTGACAAGCCCTGAGTTCAGTGTCCTGAATCTTAGTCAGTCTATACTGATCATCCATTTTATACTGAATGTTCCCCCTACAACCATTCACATTCTCTCTGGGATTCCTTCACCCTGAGTCCATATGAGTTATTCCCCCTGACCTTGTGCATTCTCATCAGAGATTCAGACTGAATCACCTAAGCCTGGGTCAAGGAGTCCTAACTCTACTGATAACTCAACAAACCTGGTTTCAGGCAAAGCCTTAGTCAGGATGTCAGCTCTCTGTTTTTCAGTAGGGACTCTCTCCATCCTGATGTC
>JAPKLY010001794.1:0-34959 GCA_026898435.1 Prunella vulgaris
TAGGAATCCTCAAACTGGGAAGAACTTTGTCCCTAGCACTTCTCAGGCTCAGCCTAGAAATGCTCAGAACAAAAGGAACTCAGGACAAAGGAGACCTCAGGCAAGACCTAGGGCTACTGAGGTTCAGACTCCTCAGACAGGGCACAGAACCCATCAGGAGCGTCCCAATTCTCTAAGAAGAAGGACAAACCAGGTGGTTTCTGAAAGGCAATGGAGACCTGACTCCAGAAACACTCAGACCAGACCTCATGTGCCAAGAGGTCAGGCCAGAGCTGCTCCTTCTCAGGACAAACTTCAGCCCAATGCACCCAGGTCAAGAAGAAACAGGAGGCCCACCCCCAGAAATCAAACTAGGGCTCCTGTATCTCAGGCTGACACCCATACACCCTCAACTTCCCAGGCACAAAGGAAGAAGAGAACTGTGTATGTTGACATTTCAGGGAAACAGGTCTACACTTCTGATGCTTTCAGAATTGTCAGACAAATCTGGATCCCGAAGGGTATGGCTGACTCAGTAGGACCCAATACGAGATGGGTACCTGAGGCCTGATTCTTTTCAGGTCACTGCGGGCTACAAAAAGAAGAAGGAGGATCTGATGGACTGGTACTTGGACTCAGGATGTTCCAGGCACATGACCGGATTTCGTGATCTCCTTCAGGATTATGTAGCTCAAGATGGCCCGCAGGTAACCTTTGGTGATAACTCTAAGGGTTTCACCAGAGGATTCGGAACCCTTGTTATTAACTCTGTCCGCATTATGAATGTATCATATGTTGAAGGACTGAGACATAACTTACTCTCGGTTAGTCAGTTTTGTGACCGAGGATATAGTGTAGAGTTTACATCTAACATGTGTCTCGTAAAGGACAAATCTACACTGCAGGTTCTGATTACAGGAGTCAGGAGGGGCAATGTATATTTTGCTGATTTCAAGAGCAGCCCTCCTGAAACCTGTCTGGTCGCTAAGAGCTCCTCTGAGCTCAGTTGGCTCTGGCATAAACGTCTGAGTCACTTAAACTTCAAGATTATTAACAAAATCTCTAGACTCTCTCTTGTAGATGGTCTGCCAAATGAAGTTTTTAGCAAAGACCACGTGTGCGGAGCGTGTCAGGAAGGCAAGCAAACCAAAGCCTCATTTAAAGTAAAGGAAGCCTTCTCTACTGACAGAGTGCTTCAGCTCCTGCACATGGATCTCTTTGGTCCAGTAACTCCTGTCAGCATAAATGGTAGGAAATATACCCTTGTTGTTGTTGATGACTATTCCAGGTACACATGGGTTATTTTCTTGCTGAACAAAAAGGAGACACAGGTCAAGCTTCCTGAGTTACTCAAGCAATTGAGTACTGAACAGGGTCAGAGCATTGTCAGGATTCGATCAGATCGAGGAACCGAGTTTATAAACTCTATTATAACTGACTTTTGTACTAACCATGGTATAGCTCATGAGACTTCTGCAGCTAGGACCCCTCAGCAGAATGGGGTAGCTGAAAGGAGGAATCGTACCCTGAAGGAAGCCGCCAGGACCATGTTGGCTGAGTCAGGACTGCCCAAGAAGTACTGGGCTGAAGCAATCAACACTGCTTGCTACACTCAAAACCGATCTATGCTGAACAAACAACATGCTCAGACACCCTATGAAACTTGGAACAAGAGGAAACCTCGCATCTCTTATTTCCATATTTTTGGGTGTAAGTGTTTCATCCTGAACAATGGAAAAGACCAGCTGAAAGCCTTTGATAGCAAATCTGATGAGGGAGTTTTCTTAGGATACTCCTCAGTCAGTAAAGCTTTCAGGGTATATAACTGTCGGACCCTTTGTGTGGAGGAAACACCTCATGTTGTGTTTGATGAGACTGTATCAGTGCATAGGAAACAGGTTCCAAGTCCTGATACTGAGGTTATTACCAAAAGGGTAACAAGGCTGAATCTGAAGAATCCTGAATTCAAGATCAAACTTGTCAGTGCTCCCAAGGGATGGGATGATGATGATGATGATCAGGATGGACTTCAGGCCAACCCTCAGCAAGCCCCTGCCTCGGAAAATGTTGAGTCTCAGACGGAGGGACAGACTCAACCTGAGGTACGTACTGTCGGTGATGATGCTTCTGCACCTGAGACAGTTACTGAGTCCAACACTGTAAGGGAAAACAATTTCTCTGATATTTGTCAACCATCAGGAAATGACTCAGTATCCCCTGTTCTTGCTCGTTCCGCTTCTTTGCCTATTATTATTGAGACTAATGTTTCAGGATCAGGCAATGGAACATCAGTAGCTCCCAGTGCCCCAGTCAGCAGGAGACGATGGCTAGATGATCACTCATTGGCTGATATCATTGGAGATATCAATGAGGGGGTCAGGACGAGGTTGTCCTTTGGTGAAAGTGCTATGTTTTGTTGCTTTCTGAGTGATCAGGAACCTACAAGCATAGAAGAAGCTCTAGCTGATCCCAACTGGATCCTAGCCATGCAGGATGAGCTCAATCAGTTTGAGCGGAATCAGGTTTGGGAGTTAGTAGATAGACCTAGGCGTCAACATGTAATTGGCACCAAATGGGTTTTTAAGAACAAGAGGGATGAGAAGAATGTTGTGGTCAGAAATAAGGCCAGGCTTGTAGCAAAAGGTTACTGTCAAGCTGAAGGTATCGACTATGATGAAACATTTGCTCCAGTCGCAAGATTAGAAGCAATCAGGTTGTTTCTGGCTTATGCAACATTCAAGAAATTCAAAGTGTATCAGATGGACGTAAAGAGTGCTTTTCTGAATGGTGTACTGAATGAGGAAGTGTATGTTGAGCAACCTCCTGGATTCGAAATCGGTAATAAAGTATACCATCTGAAGAAAGCCCTTTATGGCCTAAAGCAAGCTCCGAGAGCTTGGTATGATACATTATCCCAATTCCTGATAGACCACGGGTTCGTGAAAGGAACAGTGGACAGGACCCTCTTCCGGATCACCGAAGGGGAAGACATTCTTTTGGTTCAGATTTATGTAGATGACATAATATTTGGATCTCCTAATCTGAAGCTTTGTGAAAAATTTTCCAAGCTGATGACAGGGAAATTTGAGATGTCAATGATGGGAGAAATGAATTTCTTTCTGGGTCTCCAAGTCAGGCAAACTGACTCCGAAATTTTCATCAATCAGTCCAAGTATGCGAGGGACTTGATTCAGAAATTTGGAGTTCAGTCCAGCAGAGTCTCACGCATTCCCATGAACACAAATGAGAAGCTGGAGCCTGACAAAGAAGGAGCCTCAGTAAATCAGACTGAATATAGGGCACTGATAGGATCTTTACTATATCTGACTGCTAGTCGTCCTGACATCACTTATGCAGTTGGAGTCTGTGCAAGGTATCAGTCTGATCCAAAGAAGAGTCATTTAGAGAGTGCCAAAAAGATTCTGAAATACCTGAGAGGTACAGTCAACTTAGGACTTTGGTATCCCTCTGATGACAACCTAGAACTGACCGGTTATTCGGACGCTGATTATGGAGGCTGTAGACTTGATAGGAAATCAACTACAGGCACATGTCAGTTTCTAGGGAGTAAACTGATCTCTTGGTTTTCTAAGAAGCAAACCAGTGTTGCAACGTCTACTACTGAAGCTGAGTATATGGCGGCAGGCAGTTGTTGCTCTCAGATTCTTTGGCTGAAACAACAACTGAGAGACTACCAAGTTGAGGCCACTGAAGTTCCAATTTATTGTGACAATAATAGTGCCATTGCCATATCCCAAAACCCAGTCTTACATACAAGGTGTAAGCATGTAGACATCAGGCATCACTTTATCAGAGATCATGTCGAGAAGAAGGACATCAGGATGGAGAGAGTCCCTACTGAAAAACAGAGAGCTGACATCCTGACTAAGGCTTTGCCTGAAACCAGGTTTGTTGAATTATCAGTAGAGTTAGGACTCCTTGACCCAGGCTTAGGTGATTCAGTTTGAATCTCTGATAAGAATGCACAAAGTCAGGGGGAATAACTCATTTGAACTCAGGATGAAGGGAACTCCGAAAGAATATGGATGGTTGTAGGGGGAACATTCAGTACAAAATGGATGATCAGTTTAGACTGACTAAGATTCAGGACACAGAATTCAGGGCTTGTCATCCTGATAGACCAACAAGTGGTATCAGTCAGAATGCTAATCTGACTGACTGGTATGTTTCCTGTTTATTGTCTAAGTCATCTAATGTTGCGTGCATTATCCTTTTTACTGTGCTGCCTTGTCAAATCAATTTAATTTGCCAAATGATCCCAGCAGTTTGTTTTAATATTCGGTTATTATTTAATTCAAATTGTTTGAAATAAATACGGACATGCTCTAATGTGCATTTAATGCACTGTGGGTGGGAACAGTTATCATTGAAATTTTGACCAATTATCTTTGAAGAACCGAAAAGGCAAAATACTTTTTACTGCTCAAATCATGTCCATTGAATTCCATAGGTCACAATTTTCTAAACCGTCTGATTAAAACCGTATTTCTTTCTATAAATAAGAGAAGATCGTGTTGACAAAACTTTTATGCACCCAATATTTTCCTAACTTATCTTCTCTAAAAACCGACTTCCTTCAAAACTCTCAAAATCTTCCATGGCTACACCCTCAGCAGATACCTTCTTTGGAAACCTTTTCCATCTAAGGAATGAAATACACTATGAGCCTTATGGGGATTTTTCCTCTAACCACCCCGATATTATGCCTGTACGAGACATTTTTGAGAATGCAGGTCTTCTGCAGTTCGTCACTGCAAAGCCACAAAGGCTCCACCCCAGACTCGTTGCCGCCTTCTACCTGAAGATGGCGAAGAACAAGGTCTCCCAGGAGTGGGAAACTTGTATTCCCTTGACCGTCTGTGAGAAGGGAAAGAATGGTGAGGAGGAGATGGTCAGGAGATGGGTCACCTTCAACTTAAGGGAGAAGATTAAGGAGGTTTTTAATCTTCCCAACAAAGGACGAAGCCCAGTGGAGTATGGGTTTGGGAATGAGAAGGATTTTCTCCAGTCCCTGTGTGATGGAGATGTCGTGCTGAAGTCCGGCCTGAATAAATCAGTCTTGAGGACTGAGAGCCGTCACTTTTTCGACCTGACGAGTCAGGGAGTGATGGGCATTGCTGGAGGATTGGAGCAGATCTCCAGGCCGAAGCTGTTCACGATGATGGCTATTTCTGACGCCCCTCTACATAATTTTGACTGGGATGGTTACTTCCTCCAAATGCTGGTGGGTGAGACCAGCAAGATTAAGTACACGTCAGAGGGGCAGGCGACTTTTGAGGCCAAGATGCATTTCGGCACCAAGATATCCATGCTCTTGGAAACTCTGGATCTCGGTGATGTGGATCAGGCTCAGTCACTCGAGATCCCAGCGAAAATCCATCTCTTCAGAACATATTCCGATGATGCTGGCATAAGAAGAAGGCCACGGACTCAGAAGAAGAAGGCTCAGGCGAGCATGACTGGGAAAGTCCAGGCTCAGGCAGGCAAATCTTCAGAGTCTGATACAGCAAAGCCAGCGGAGGATAAATCCGAGACCCTCAGACCCAAGCAACAAAAGCTGACATTTCTCTACTCTGGGTCAGCAGGGAAAAAGAAGAAGGTTCAGGAGATGCAATCTGCTGAATCTGTTGAGAAGGAATCAGCTCAGGCGCAGGATTCTGCTGAAGCTGTTGAGAAGGAACCAGCTCAGGCGCAGGCTGTTCCTGAACTTGCCCCGATTGCATCCCCTGAACCCAACGAGCTGATTCTTACTATTGCTGAATCCTATCAGACTTTGGGTCAGGAAGAGCCTGCTCAGGAAGGAGGAATTGAGCAAGAGGCTGCTGAACCAGTTCAGACTGAAGCACCATGGCCCTTCCCTGCACCCGATGTAAACAGTCTATCAGATTTTGAAATAGTTGCAAGGGGAGAGGCTGCTGAAATGGTGGAAAGGAGATTCCCTGATCTTACTGAAGCTCAGAAGGAGGCAGTTGTGCAACTCCGCACATTTGCCATGATCAGAAATGCTACATGGGCAGAGCTTAGCCAGCTAGGAGAGTCCAGAGGATGGGACTGTATTGCAGATTTAGAAGCTGCCCTCTTTGATCACTTTGGTGTTAACTCTTTACATCAACTGATCAAAATGGCAGACTTTATGAGAACGGTTCGCAACATATATCCTGAGCCCGAGACTCAGTTGGCTGAAGTGAAGGGAAAGGAGAAGGAAGCGAAAACGGAGGTGATTGTGATTGCTGATGACGATCAGCAAGGTGGCATTGAGGAAGTCAGTGCACCGGCCGATGATGCACCCCTTGGACCCGGGGCAGCGGAGGCTTCAGGAGAGGGTCGAACGGGTCTTATCCGAGTTCGAGGAAACTGGATCACCCCAGCGGCTATGTTCACTGAAAATTCCTCACGAGCTCTTTCGAATATGCACAGAAGGGTAATTCTCGTAGAGCGAAAGGCAATCAGGGTTGATAAAGATTCCAGAACTCTGTATAAAAAGATGAAACGGATAGACAGAGACCTGAATGAAATGGCCACTGATGTGCATGCAGCAATTGATTTCTTTGGCGAAGCTCGGACTGAAATCAATGTAGAACTAACTGCCATTTCAGAGCAAGCCAAGGATGCCATTCAGAACTGCAATCAGATGGTTTCAGATGTGCAGACTCAGCAGGAGACTAAACTTGCCAACTTTCTGGATCAACAATTGTCTGAAAAGGTTGATCAACTGGTTGAAGAGAAATTGGTCAAGTTAAGAACTGATCTGAAGGAGGACCTGCTGAGGGAGTTGTCTGCACAGGAGGAGAAGAAATTTGCATCTGCCCTAGACTCAAGGTTGCAGAACTTCGAAGGTCGACTGAAGGCTGAACACAATTCAGCCGTTGATCAGCTCAGTATCGGCCTAAGAGGGATGGTGGGGCAGATTGGGCAATTGCAGGTAAAGCAGACTGGGATGGACAATCAGTTCAATCTTTTGGCGGAGTCAGTAGATGAGGTTGTCAGACGTATTAATGACGATGATGCCAAAAAGGGGGAAGAAGGGAAGAAGCAAATTGCCACTACTGGCAAAGCTAAGAAGAAGAACTTTCCTCTGGAACTGAAGGCTGCGGATAGAAAAAGGACTAGATCCGTAGCCGCCATCGAAACTGCTGAAGGCTCAGATCCGAAGAAGTTGAGATCCTCTGAAGATCCGGCTCTCGAGCCATTGTATAAGGAGATGGAGGAACAAGTAATGCCATCTGGGCTGACTACTCAGAAGAAATTGGTGATGACTGATGCTGAAAAGATAGCAAAAATGAAAGAAATTTCGATGCTCAGTCAGATCCAGCGCCTAAAAGAATCTAATGAGTATCTGACTTCCCAGGTCCAGAAGAAGAAATCGGTATCATCTGGATCTCGGACAAAGACTCAGAGGAAGATTGTGGTCAGTCCAGATCAAAGTCATCCTCCATCGAAGTTTGTTGAAGACTTCATTCCGATTGAGTTGCTGGAGGTTTGGATTCCGATCCGGAATAGGTGGGCATACCTATTCTATGTGGTGGGGTTATGGGACGATCAGACTGAAGATAAAGACGTCATACTCCATCACTGGATGGCACAGGAGCATCCTGATCTATGGGCTGAAATCATCAGACATGCTGACACTGAAGGTGTTGAGATCGCTCCTCCGGAATTCATTAAGTATCCTCCTCCACTCTTTAGGAATTCTAAGCAACTGGACCGGAAAGCAATTTCTGAAGAAGTCGTCAGAGTAGGACGAGCTGCCGGGGCCATTGCTGATCGAAACAGGATGAAGCAGGTCCTGAATCGAGTACTGGAGATGTACGAGATTCCACTGACTGCTTGGAATAAGGATGTAGATTAGATCAGGAGTTAGTTGTTCAGGAACTTTGTAATAGCTTCAGGATACTTGTATTTTTTTTTCTTATCAATCAATGAAGTTATTTATGTTTCCTGAGTACAACTTCTTGTTGACTCCTGAATTTTCTTTTCTGAATTCTTATCAAGAACTGTACTAACCCTTTCCTTGTTTTCATCTTATAGTCTAAGTACCTAGTTCGTCAGGTGGTACTGAGTTATTTTCACTGACTAAGTCAGTTGATTGTATAGATGAATAGGAATTTGCTTAAGGGTTTTGGCATCATCAAAAAGGGGGAAATTGTTGGGACAATCTTGGTATTTTGATTAGATCCCAAAACCCCTGATGAATTTGCCTAAGTATAGTGTTCAGGATAAAATAGTTCAGGATAGTTAGGTCAGAGATTCAGTACAGAAGGACCATACTGAAGACTGAAGAATATTGGAGTCGACCCAATTTACTGAAGTCTGAAGTGTAAACCATTCTGAAGAAGTCAGTCACTCTAGCTGAAGATTGTCTGTTCTGAAACTGAAGATCGAAGCCTGCTGATTCTTCCTGAAGTACCATTGTCTGATGTTTCTACTGAATACACTAAGCATGTTCAGGACAGAACTCAGTCAGTGAAGAGTAAGTACTACCTATCAGGCTGTGCTGAATGCACATAGGACCTGACTTAGGCCTTGGTTCAGTTTACCTGAATCCTGTAAGTCCGAAGCAAAAAGGTAACACATACTGAGCTGAATAACCTATCAGGCTGTGCTGAATGCACATAGGACCTGACTTAGGCTGTGGTTCAGAATACCTGAATCTTGTCAGCCCAAAGAAGAAAGGTTATTTACGCTATGGGACAAGAGACAAAAAGAATGTCAGTAAGACTCCATTAAGGCACACGCTCAGACTGAGTTATTACAAGAGACTCAGAGCATTGAATGTACGAGGAAGGATAAATGTCTGAAGGTCAACTAGCCGTTACAACGGAGAGCCAATGATCTTTCAACACGTTAGCACGGAGTCTGCGCAGCATTTAATGCGGCATTTAATGCGTCTCAAAAGGTTGCAGGTGATGTGACAACTTGCCAGAATAAGCATGGCGGGTAGGTCGAACAGTATTCCTAGCCTGCAATCTACCTAAAATAGGAAAGATTTGATTTGATCTCCTCCAACGGATCTATTTTGAATCTCGCCTATAAATATGGAGAACCTTGCACCCATACAAGGTTAACGGGAAATTTCCAAGAGAACTCTCAAGAATCCAAGAACACAAAGCATATCACAAACAACACTCTGCAATTAAATTTCCCTAGTGTTGTAGTAGGATTCGCTCTGTATTTGCTTAGATCGATAGCTCTAATATTTAGCACTGATTTGTATTGCTAGAGCTATCTTAGTTGGAAACCAGAATACCAAACCTCTCAAAGTGTGAGATAGGTTGGTTAGAAGGACTGGGACTTGTAAAACGCCCAGGGGTCAGTTCCTAAGAAAGGAAGTTGGCTATTCGTGTCCCTTGGCACGTAAAACCCAAGTACCTATCCTCAGGGTTTTGAGGATAGCTTCCTGTTAAATCAGGTCGTGGACGTAGGAGTTGGTTATCTCCGAACCACGTTAAAAAGTCCCCTGTGTGCTGATTTACTGTTTTGTTCAGGATCATAAATGTCATCATGTTAAACTGAACATACTGCATTGGTTTTAACTTCAGGACTGAATCAATCATCCTGAATCTGAATACTGTGCACTCAGCCTTAACCACCTATTTACTAAGCAACTCAGAGAAAACGTTTTCAGAAACTAAAACGAGTAGAATCTAAGGGCTCACTTTCCGCACGTACTCTGACTCACTGAGATAGTAGTCCAACTGACTCGCTTCTCAGCAGTCAGTAGGTTTGTTATCTCTACTGAGCCTCCGAGCACTTTACTCACACTCAGCTTATTTGACTCATTACTGAACCGTCCCTGCTGCCCCTGCGGACATTCAGCATACTGAGTACTTCAGGGAATCCTGACTGAGTGCGTTAGAGCATTTTTCTGAGTCTTTCAGAAAAATCTGACATCAGTGTATTCCCCCCCCCCCATACACTGATTTAACTCGTTTCGGGACCAACATGGGCAATAAATGATAAATTTGAGATGATTGTCTTTAATGACGGAATTTGACTTAATATGTTGAAATTGTCTTTTTAATTTTGACCCCTTTTTAGGGAGAATTTATTCCCTTTTATGGTTGGATGTTGGTTCTCCTCCTGTGGGATTGTGGTTCTGATTGCGGTGTACTTCCAAGTGGTCTCCCTTTTGCTGTGGCTGCAGTTCCAATTTATAGTGAGACAAAATGCTAAGTCATATATCCAATGATAGAAAGAACTATTGTAATTGATTATATATATTGAAAAATTATTTAAATTTATTACCTTTCAAAAATTAAATTTATATTAAATGGACCTTCTTTGATGATTGTATATTTTAAAACCAACTTCTTAAAGTCCCGGTTCTATGATACATTATTTTTATTCATGTATTAATAGGTGTTATATGTGTGATATAAAAAAATTAAATGTAATCTATATGAATTTAGTTCATGTATTAATAGGTTTTATATGTGATTAACTTAAATTTTAACATATATTTTTAAACAATAAAAATATAATGAATTTAGTTCATGAAAATTTTGTGATGACCTTGATATACTATTTAGCTTATGAAATAATGTTGTTTAGTTATCTTGAAAATAACAAACATAAAGTCAAACATTTTAAACAGGTATATAATACTCCATCCGTCCCTCTTTAAGTTTCTCCTTTTTTATTTTGTTTAAGAAAGTGTATTTATTTATTATTATATAGTGGACTACATATTGACTTTTGTATAAAATAATGAAAAGTTATGAAAAAATAATGGGAAGTTGTGAAAAAGTAATGAGCAGTTGTGAAAAGGGGTATTTGTTTATTAATATATGAAGTGTTGTTGTTTCTTTTTATGGAATAAGAAACATATTGTGGGACACCCAGAAAAAGAAAGTGAGAAACTTATAGTGGGACGGGGGAGTATATAATAAAATGTGATACTTAATAATTCTTTTACAAAGTAAGCCAGTATGATTAGTTAGTATATATTACTATCTAATTTATAATGGATCTTATTTTTTTCAATATAACAAAAATTATAATTAGACAAGTTTCATTCGTTCTCTATTTAATTAGATATAACTTCACATTATGTGCAGGCCTGACTCATAGTAAAAGTGATTAAGCATATCCTTGAATTCGTTGGTGCTTGTCATTTGTAAAGGGAGTCCAGTTGTTACATAAAAAAAATTATAACTTCTTTTTTATGGAAAGAGCTAGTTTTTTTTAAATTTAAATTTATGTTAAATGCAAGTACAACAATTTTTTTAAAATCATAATTTATTATGAGACAGTTGTAAAATGATATATTTTAAAGCATCATTTTAAAATTGGTACAATATGCACAAAAAGAACTATATATATTATTCAACACATGTTTACTCAACTATGCAAAAATCTTGTACCAATTTTAAAATTATGTTTTAACAATGTACCAATTTAAAATTATTCCATTAATTATACATCAAAAGGTAATTAAAGGATTAAGCATACTTTCTCCATCTCACTAAATATTTTTCACTTTCATTTTTTGGATGTCTCACTATAAGTTTCTCATTCGATAAAAAATAAAACTAACACTACATATATAAATAAAGAAATACTAAATCAAACAATTACCATTTACTTTTTTTCAACTCCTCATTACTCTATACAAAAATCAATATATGATATTGATCCATCATATATTAATAAATAAATATGCTTTCTATACAAAGTTACAAAAAATATAGAAAATATATGGAGAGACAGATAGAGTATACCATACCAACATTAATGCATCAGATCTCATCAGAACTCCACAGATCATACAGCATGTATACTCATCCGCGTTGCAACCAAGAATCATATAGAAAAGAATTTCAGATAAGCTCAACTCTAGCAGAATTTTTTTTAACTCAATTAAACATGAAGAATTAATGTCACTGCACACAAATGTATCATAATTGTTATTGTTTATTCCAATTAATGTATACCAAGAGCATCTATTCAGGCGTTGACAAATGATTCCGCAATATTTGGACTACAAGCTTGTGACGCTTTCCAATATGATTTATTGATATCTTTCTTTCTTGAATTTGATTTTAGCCGATTAAGTTACCGTAGTGAAGATATCAGTATCACAAGAGTCAGAATGCAAGAAAAAAATAGGGACATTATAAGCATCATCGGAAAAAATAAAGTTAAAATTCAACCGCGATTATGTCCCATTTATATAGCATTTTGTGTTTTTCTTTTTAATAAAGATAGACCAAGATTTTGAGGGACGGTTGAAAAAGTCAATTAACCTTTTTGAAAGAAAGTTAAAAGCGTTATAACAAAAAATTTGTATGAGACCATCTCATAATATGAGATCAATCAAATTAAAAAATGGATAGTGTTATAATAAAATGTAACAATATTTTTAAAGAAAAATGATAAGTCACTTTTATAAAAAATATTATCACTTTTTAAATTTAATAATTGACACGTTTTTAGGCAAAATGAAGTGGATCTAATAGTATTGATCCTATAATATGAGACGGTTCACACAAGACTTACTTATAATTAGTTTTGTGATTAAAAATTTGTAAGTCCTATAACTTGTCTTCATTTTTAAAATGATCGGTGTTGTTTACATATTTGAAATTTGGACTCTAAAGTTACAGGAATATTTTTTTATGTATTCTCTATTAATTATATATATCCTTCATTTATATTTTAATTTATCTAATTTATTTAAATTATAACTTGCGTAGAACTGTAAATGTAATTGTTTTTACATTTTATTTCACATTAAATTTATATATTCTAATTTAATATACCTAATTATATTATTTTATACTCTTAAATGTGATAAATTATTTTTCTTTTTTACTTTATAAATCCTATTTGAATCCTATGTTATGGCATTAGAATTTATAAATCATTTTCAATATATTTCAATCGGAAAAATTTACAAAATTTGAATTTAAAAAATGTGATTATAATATAATATAATTAAAAATTTGTAATATACATATATAATGTGAAATCTGTTATTTTAATTACCTCATTTAATTAATTTTATAATCTGGAGAAAATAAAAGTATTTAATTTCACATTACTTTATAAATTAATTTATAATTAATTAATTTCACATTTCTCAATAAATTTGAGCTTTTTAAGTATATTAAAAAAAAGTAATCTAAATAGATTAATTTTACATCATCCTATAAATTTAAACTTTTACTATGTGATATAATACTTTCATGATACCAAATACAAAAAATCAGACCAAATCCTAATTAAAACAACTTCTCTCACACACTAATACACAAGTGAAGATTTAATATATAGGAATTAATTTAGAGAAATTAGTTACATACTCTACTATAATTTCATGCTTCTAAATAAGATGAAATTATTAAAACCAGGTGGGTTAGCCCACCTGGCCACCAGGCTCCTCACTTAAGTGAGTGACTTGGGTTCGATTTTCTCTGGGAACGAATTAGGAGGGAGATATGGAGTGTAAGGAGACTTGATGAACTAACCTAACTACTACCAACTAACATTACCGATAAAAAAAAAAGATGAAATTATTCTTTCAGATATAATAGAATTTTTTAATGATATCATTGAAAAAGCTCTGGTTCGATTTTATGGAAAAATAAAATTTAATATGTCATAAATTCAATTGTATATTTATTCTACTTTTTTTTTTCTTATCTCCCACATTTTAAATGAAAATGTTCAAGAAAATTGAAACAATTGTTTTTTCTTGTTGGTTTCTGTGACAGATTCATGTGTGTCATTTTGTGGAAAAAGAAGGAAATAAAAAATAAATGAATAATAGATCAGATTGATTCTAATATAAACAAACAAAGATTTTGATTTTGGGAGATAAAATAGAGTTAGTAAAATACTAATCAGAGTGATGTTACTCAGAATGTTGGCACATTCAGTGTAACACTTAAACAGTTAAAATCAGATAAAGACAACGGAAGATTCAGACTCTATTTTGTAAATGGTGTAAATTTTTCATAAACTATATAATAGTCTATGATGATGTCAAGGTGAAGTAATTCACTATTAAGGATAATGAATACAGATAAGAAATAGTAAGGCATAACTAAATCTAAAGTGGCAAAATGTAAAATACATTGCCAAAGATGATCTATCAAGGAATGCTAAAGAAACTTTATCTACTAACACCTTGGATAAATCTCGAGGAACAAAATGACCCTACTAGACTAGATGCACTAAACACTCCACAACTAGTACTCGATTGAATATGTCATTTGAATGGTTGAAATATCGTCTCTATTTATAGATGGTTGTAGACGTGCAACCTCTATTCTTAGATTCTTTTAGAATGATCTAGAGAATCTTCAAGTAACCATCCATTAACGGTCCATGTTGATCCTTTGGTAACCACCAGTGTTCCAACATAAGATGCAACATCATAACTATCGGTCAAAGTAGCAGTTATTCTCTCTCCCATGATTCATAACCGCCTGATCTAGAAATCTCCCTTTTATTCATAAACAAGGTAGATCCTTCTAGAATATTGGAGAATGGTCTTTATTGTCATTGCTACAGTCAACAACCTAGAAAGTAACATTAAGTGCAACATGAGAATAAAAATATTTAACACTTGAATGAAAGGTTAAATTATTGTTACAGTGTCAATGAAGTAACAATGGTGATAACACCAACATCAACAATCTCCCCCAATTTGACCTTTCTTGTACAACAAACCTGAAGTTTTCAAAAACATCAGTAAACTAAACATGTTAGTAAATACATATACTAACCAACTAAAGAAACATAGTGTAGCAACAATTTCAAAAGGAAGATCAAGAACATACTATGCAAAGTATGCTCAAAAACTAAAAAAATTTAAACCAACCATATGTTCAAATTCTTGATAAATGCTCCAAATGCAAATTCCCAAACCATAACCAAGACATAACAATTTGTCTTATGAGAGTATCAACAGGAAATAAACGTAAACAAAATAATATGAATAAAAAGAAGTCTTCAATCATTATTACTAGAGTAATTAGTCAAATCATAAATCTGAGCAATTTTCCTCCCCCAGTAATGTTGACCAGCTTCAAACGGACACAAGCTCAAGCTCCCCTTATCAAGGTATAGGAAGATGATCATAAAGTTCCTTGGTTTTAGCTTCAACATAAACAATGACTTCTCTATCAGTAGATCAGCAACAGCAACATTTTCTTTTTCAGCAGCAATGGGGCTTTCATCATCAACTTGTTCTGAACAGTTGGTGGCACATCTTTAGTAACAATATCAGCAACATTAGAGTCAAGAGCTTCAGGTACAACTTCAATTGGAGGTGGCTCTTCAATCCTAACACTAGTGTTAGTCATCCTTCTTTGCACACAACACAATCATATCCCCTTGGTGGAGCAGAAGGCAGACTTCTCCAAAAAGCTTGTATCACTTGCAACTCATTAATCTGATCTTGAAGGAATTCAATCTCTCTCATAACAAACAATTTGTTAGTAATTACAGGGACATTCAACTCCTTTGCCTTAGTGGTGTTGTTAGAAATGTTGGCATCCTGACTCTCAAAATTAGTAGAAGGTACAGGAGCAGATTACGTTTCTTCAGTTGCAGCTTCTTCAGTTATCCTTTCCACTCGATTACCTTCCCAAAGTAAATCCAAAGTCCTAGTTCCAGTCAATAATACACTTGATATCACAAGTGGTTGAACCTTTCCACCGAACATGTCACCTTTTCTGATCTTCAAATGCAAATGTATTAAGTACTCAAAGATCAAAGATGGAAATGGCAGAATACCTCTTTCACAAATGTTTCCAGTAAACCTCATCATATGATCAAAGATGGCTTGCCCTAGATTGAATTGATTCAACACAACTCTCCTGTAAAACAAGATAGCTTGTTCCATGGTGACAACCGTGGTATTAGTGTTAGGTAACCAATTGTACAAAGTTAGCTTATGCATAACTGAGAATAGACTTGTGAAAACAGAGGAAAACATCTTAGTTGACCAAATTGTAACCTCTCCAGCAATAAGAATAGAGATAATCCTATCTATAGATGTAACTTCACCATCCTCAACGTCTAAGGTTCCTAATAAAGCATTAATCACACCTAAATTAATAATAATTTCTTCACCTTTGAGTGTCATGGTTCCATATATCTTGTTGTTCCTCCTTCCAGTGCCTTTTTTTTTAGATTCAAAAGAACTCAACAATCCAAGATTCAATATAAGGATTAGCATAATTGACTCATATATGAAAACTCTTGCAATATTTAACATATTTTAGTAGGAAAGGACAAATAGGATTATTGCAATGATAGTAATACATTAATTATTTCTGTAACACACCTAAAATATTAAAAAATGTATTACTCTTTCACTTTCAACTCTATTTTTGCATTTATCTTATTGGATGTTCCAATTTTACTTTAACATACATAAAAAGAAAATATTTTACATTCACCATAGTGTATATATTTTTTGTTTTGTTATTTAACTTTACACTTACTGTTTTTTTTTTTTGTTCGTGTATCATCTCCACATGTAAAAATTGGGTATTATATTAACACAAATGTATTGCTACACTGAATTACCATGTGGGTAAAAACATAAATTTGAAGAGGTGACTATATGAACAAAGAGAAAAATAGATTTAATTGAAGCATAAGATGAAAAAGGATCTAAAAATATGAAGGAGAGAAGGTTTGGCCAAAGAAAAAGGAGCAGAAGCATGAATGCAGTGGAGGGATAAAAAAGAAGTTGATCTACTTTGAGGTATACAAGTGTTTGTGCAATATTATACTCGTTTGTCTTCAAATATATTGGTGTGTCTGGTATGCCAAGTATAAGAGCCCTCAAAGTAAAATTAAAGAAAAAAACCAATCATGACTTTATTTGAATAACATAACACCATACAAGATCAAGGATAGAACGTACGCTTCGCTTAAACCCACTCTCAGTTAATTACATACTTCTGTTCATGTGGGATGTAGCTAAACCTTGGTACCCAAGGTTCGTTCTGGCTCATCCTGAAGTTTCTGCTCTTCAAATTTGTCGATAGCTACCTGAAGTTCATCTGTACCACCAACAGCTCTCATCCTGTAGAAATACACCCCAAAGACAAACGATGTCAGACCTCCAGCAACAACAATATTCTTGGTCTTTAGTGCAAGGGCATGGAAACCTGATATCCCAGACATCTCGAAATGTATTATATGTTCTCTGTCAAGCTGCGGATTGAGCAAGTAAAGGCTTAGTAATTAACCGATTGAAGAACTCTGAAGAAAATATGCCTCCACGATCAGAAGAACATTTGCATTGGTTAGAAGCACAAACAATGGCCAAAGCACTTAGATTGTGCAAATTTCAGTAATCAAAATATCTTGCCTAAGTTACTTGTTTTCTTAGTTGATCTTTTATTTTATCAGAATGCGCTCAACACGCACCTTTTTAAAGCTTAAAATTTACATAAAATGTCATTGCAAATAAAAAATTTGAAGAACGAGCACACACCCCCAAACTTTTTCGGATCGAGGATCCTAAAAGTTTGGCTAAAAATGATTAAAAAAAAAGGAATTCCAATGAATCAATGACCAAACTAATGCACACTCAAACCCAACACAACCAAGAAACAATCATAATCACCAAGAGACGAGTCCCACAAACTAAGATTAATAAAGTGCACTAATCAAGATAAAATAACACAATACCTCACATGAGTGGTCATGATAACAATAGCACATCCTTTGGCTTCTAATACCTACAAAAATCAAATCAAATCAATTAAAATTAAACTAAACTACAAATCAAAGCAAGAAAAATAATAAGGATGGGTTGTCTCCCATCTAGCGCTTAGGTTAACGTCCCTTAGCCAGACGACACTCAAAGCTCTTGGAGGATCAAAATTGACAAGTCTCAAATGACTCGTCACTCCCTTGTCATTTCCAAACTCTAAGCCACCTCCATCAAACACATTCTTTGCTTTTCTCGGATCCTAAAGCTTTTGATCCAATAATGTAATCTTTTTCACTTCTCAAAGAATTTTTCCAAGCTAGAATCATACTCAAGATCAAATATTGGTGGCTTTACATCCTCTTTCTTCATAACCTCTTTTCCTCCTTTAGAGTAATTGATGAAATTACACATCTCCTTACTTGGGGAACTCGTTGAAGAATCATAAATTGAAAAAGTTACTTCCTCATCATTCATCTTCAAGGTAACCTCCCCTTTCTTAATATTGATCATTGCATCAGATGTCACAAGGAAAGGTCTCCCAAGTATGAGAGGTATATCTTCATCCTCTTCCATATCAAGCACAACAAAATTAACGGGATACATGAACTTATCAATTCATACCACCACATCTTCTAGAATTCCCTTAGGTCAAACTTTTGACCTATCCGCCAAATGAAGATTGATAGAAGTAGGATTTATCTCTTCAAGTCTCAATCTCATAACAATGGTGTGAGGCATCATGTTGACACTTGCACCCACATCGCACAAAGCTTTCATCTTCTCACTCTTTTCATTGGCAAGATAATGTGAAGCTCCCCGGATCTTTGAGCTTTTGTGGAAGATTCCGTCGAATAAGATCACTACACTATTTTTATTAACTTCACCATTTCCGGCTCATCAATCCTTCTTCTTTTTGCCATTAAATCTTTCAAAAATTTTGTATAAGTTGGCATTTGCTCAAGAGCCTAAAATGAATGTTCATTTAGAGCTTCTTGAAAACTTTCAAGAACTTACTAAACCTATCATCCATCTTTTTCTTCATAAGATTTGCTTGTTACACTTTGAACCCATCTTCTACTTTCCCTTCTTCCACCTTTCTTTCCACTTCCCTTTGTTCTACCCCCATTGTTATATCTCTCCTTATCACAACATCATCTATCCCCTTATCAAATGGTATTTTCTCAACCCTTTCTTCATGAATTACCTCACAAGTAGGCCTCCTTTGCCCATTACAACTAGTTCAACTCCTTAGAATAATAGCATTACAATGCTCACGAGGATTCGTCTCGGTGGTAGATGGAAATTTACCCTTGTTGACTTGTTGACTCAAAGAACTAGTCAATTGCCCCGTTTGGAACTCCAAATTCTTGATTTGGATCCCATGAAACTTACAAACTTTATCAAATTTCTGATTCGTCTCCTCATGCTTCCTAGAATTCTCCATCCTCATCTCCTCCAATTGTTTGACAATATGAGCTAAAGTCTCATCAATACATGCATTCCCTTCAGTTTTAGCAGGCTTTACACCCGGATCCACGCCCGGTGGCAATTGGACCGCCCTCTTAGAATTAGAGTAGGAGAAGTTCTCATGTCTCTTGAAGTTTTGATTGTAGGAAGAATTATCTTGTTGAGGTTAATATGGAGCACCTTGATGAACTTGATACTTTTGTTGGAAGGGAGGAGCCACATATGGTCTTGGATTTTGTTGAAAAGAATTCGGTTGATAGGAATTTTGGTACATAGGCCTTCCCATATAACTTGTCTCTTACACTTGCACTTGAGTCATAGGTTGAGGAGAATCCCCTTCAATCACATTCACTTCCATAGGAGGAGGTGTTTGATTTTGGTGTCTATACACTATCATCATCATGTTCTCCATGTTTTCCTCCAACAAAGATATTCTATCTCTCATCCCAACACTTGCTTGGCTTTGGAACAAATCATTAGCCGCTATGTTTTCAATAATATCATTGACTTGCCTCACCGTTCGTGTCTAAACGGATCCACCCGCACAAGAATTTAGATAGTTCTTGTCCATCTCATTCAAACCAATAGCGAAGGTGAGGAGAATGTCTTCCACCTTGAATCCATATTGTGGACAAGATAACAACAAGCTTTGATAACGTTCCCAAGCTTCCGAGATAGTCTCCCTAGACTTTTGACAAAAATTATCTATAGCATCTCTTCCTTTTAACATCTTTGAAGGAGGGTAGAATTTCTTCAAGAATTGAGAACTCAATTCTTCCTATGTTGAAGCCTTAGGATTCATGGATTGGATCCATATCTTGGCTTTCTCCTTCAATGTAAATGTGAAGGATCTCAACCTCTTCTCATTCTCAGTCATGCCTTGATACTTGACCGTATCGCATATCTTCATAAAGTTGATCAAATGAGCATTCATATCCTCCCTTTCATCCGTCCCATCGAATTGAGCTTCCTTTAACATCCTCAAGAGGTTTGGACTCATCTCGAATCTCTCGGCATCAATGGGTGGTCTCTCAATCCCATTATAGTAATCCCTAACTATAGGCTCGAAGTAGTCTCTCAAAAGAGGCTCATTATAAGGACTAGGGTCATGGTTAGGAATATTTTGAGGTCTATAGTGTGGTTGAGGTGGATAAGGGTAGTATTGATAGTTTTGTGGTGGAGGTGGGTAGTATGGTTGATACATAGGGTAATTTTGGTATGGTCGTGGATATAGATGGTTAAGTGGTAGGTTTTGTGGTTGGAATGGTGGTTGATAAGGTAGGTTGGGATTAGGAAGATGACCTACCCCATGAGCTTGGTGACCATCCCCTTGATGCCCTTGAGGTCTTTGTTGTCCTCCTTCATTACCATCATCCCTATTCCTTGCTTCATTTTCTTGATTCTCCATTCCTTCTTTGTCTAGCTTTGCTCTTCTTCGATTTCTTCTTAAGTTGGCTTCTTAGTATGCATTGAGGTACTTCAATTATGGCTCATTTAACTACATGTAATTCCTAGCATGCAAGAGGGTCACTATGTGCAAGAGTTAAGTCCTAAGACTCAATCAAATGCCTAAGTTCTCACTTAAACACCCAATACTCCAATTGTGTAGTTCTTGGAATCAAGCAATTCTCATTGACATAGAAACCATAACACAAACACTTGGTGTGCACAATTATCCATTCTAATCCTAATTGAACTAGCTCAATTCTCATATGTTGTCAATCCAATTAGAGATCAAAACATCAAAAAGCATCCACCAATAGTTCAATCAAACATCAATATAGAGAATTCCTACACATAATTAGCTCATACATGCATTAGAATCACAAGAAATTAAACTACCCCATAATATACATATCCCCAATGAAAAGTGGGATTAGGTCATGGCTAATTGTGAAGAACAAACAACAATTAAGCTAAAGGATATCATATCTAATGGAAAAATAGTCAAGGAATGAGAAAAACTTACCAATGTTGGATGAAATTGAAATTACAAGCAATCTACCTCAATTACCAAAATCCAATCCGTAGCTCAAAACACAAAATCCTACCATACGTACGTAGAGAATCTAATGGGGATTCTAATGAAATAAATGGATTGAAAATCTATCGGCTAGATCAAAAGTAATTGAAAGATTAAGATGTAGAATCAAAGTATAACCTACAAGTAACTTCCCTCTAACCTCTCTCTAATCTAAGAATTTTTTAAATGATTAAAAGCCTTTACAAAATCTGATTCAAGTGCTATTTATAGGTGCCAAAACGTTATGACTTAATTGCCCCTCATTAAATGGATGGAAAGACGAAATTGTCCTAAAAATGCCCCTCCAGATAACCGCTCGACCAAGTAGCGCTCGATCTAAGGCTAACCTCCAAAAAGTTATGATTTAATTGTCCTAATTTCCTAGGGTCAGACCCTTTCCCGCTTAAGCTAAGGCTAAGATGCGCTCGAGCTAAGGCCAAGTAGCGCTCGATCTAAGGCTAACCTCCAACGCTCGATTTCGACTTTTTCCGTTTTGATCTGTTGACACTTTCAAGCCTCCCAGGGTCTTCCTCTTGATCATTTAATCTTCCCTAAACACTTGGATCACATCATTCCGCCTTCCTCATCGTAATCTCCTCGATTTTGCCCATTTTCACCTATAAAACCACTTTTCTCTACACAAGCGTGAATAGCACAAGATTTAGCACATTAGGGTCAATAATGTACACAAATCACTTAATAAAATGCTAAAAAATACACATAATATGATGCAATTATTACCCTAATTATATTCACATGTCCTTGCTTGTACACCCGGTGGAAGGCCACACAAACAATTACAACACAAGGAAAAGAAAAATATTTTGTTGCCCTATAATATTATAGTGGCCGAAAATTCTAGCGTTGATTTAGTAGTATTATGAGCTCTCAAATCTCATTTTTATAATAAGGATTCTAGGTTTAATTTGTGGGCCAAAAATTAAATATGGTAAAAGCCTATTTCCTCACAAGGAAAGTCTGGAATATCAAATATTCCAATTACCAATATTTATTTTTCCACAAAATAATCTTCCTTATTATGTTATTAATAATTTTTTAAATTTAAACTTATGTGTATTAATTCAATGAGCTCTTGATTTTATTAGATATTCTTGTATTTAAAATACATATTTATTTTTTGTAAAATCTCTCATAAATTTAAATACAATATATTTCAAAAATAATAATAAATTTGGGAACAAAATAATTTCGTTTGTTTTAAACACCTTGTTCATTGTTAGACAAATAATTGGGTTACTTAAGGGGCCTTTAGGAGAATTAAGAATGGACCTCTCAATGGGCCTTGAATTCTAACATTGAGCCTAATGTCATTCAACCCATAAACATTAATCTCACTCCAATATAGGTTTAATGTTGAATTATCCATCTTAACCCATATCACAATCATATGGTTCCGGTCATTATTTCTTGTGTTTAAGATTCTCTTATCCATTAATTAATCAAGCCACTGAATGCTTTAATAAATTTAACATCTTAACCTTGGAGTAAGGATAGTTCTACTTTATCATCAATTCATCATACCAGTAACAAATTCCACTTGCAAGATTTATTATGACGAACACTTAGAGCCCACCAAGGGGACTAATCATGCAAGACTCTCCAAGCACACGTTCCTCTGTATTAAATCTTAGCAACTGTCATGTTCTAAATGGTGTCACCCAAGATGCAAAGTATTGAATCTTATTGATTCTCTACTCATAACAAATCAAAGTGCTACGCACCGATTACACACAGTTCTATTTAAGGGACAGTGATTTAGAAATAAACGACTACTGAAATCTAATTCTTCACCCCATAAGTCAGTATGGAAGAATTACCTCTCAGTAGGTCCTTTTCAATGTATCTGTTTGCCTAATATCGGGTACAATCCCGCAAGTGTACGTGGACGTCGTTGTATTTGGCAATTGACCAAATTAAAATATCGATCACAGGGAAACAATGCTTGATAAGCAAGAATTGAGTGTTTCACAAAGGTGATTAACTAAAAAAAAGTAAAGATAAGGTCTTGGGTTCTATCTACTAATAGCAAGAAATTAAAATATCTAACTATCACCTTTGACAAGATGACCAAGTGTTGGTAGTGTGCATTGGAGTATTTCAATTATGAGTTCATTTAACAACTTGTCATTCCTAGCATGTATAAGTATCACAAGATGTACTAATCGAGCCAATGGACTCTATCAAATGCTTAGTGATTAGCGTTTAAGTATGCATGTATTTTACCTATTTTGTGTATTATTTTATGTACTATAATGTATTGTTTAGCGTATTTATATATAATATCACACTTTCTAATTAGTTATAAGTATTTATGTTTTCTATTTAAATAAGAAGCATATGTATAATTCAACCTAATCATTATGCCTATTGTATATTGTTGAGGTCTTAAGTGGAGTTATATTTATCCAAATTTTATGATATTGAACACCTAAGACAATGTACTAAATACTTAAGACATGTTAGTGATCCAATTTTACAAGTTTGGATTGTATTTGTACTCAAAAGTGAAGACTCCATTTCTGTCCAATGTTTGGACTCAAAACACATTTTCGTATTCCCACAATATCTGGAGCCTCACTAATCCAATTAAACCAATTCTAGTTGTATTTGATCACTAATTCGTTGCTCTACAACTTGTCTTCAGGGCTCAAGTGTCAAAAGTTCCGGATTCAATGGTCAAAATAACAATCAATGCAAGGTCTTCAGAATTCCGCCATCTCAGTACACATGTTGGGAAATAATTCACCATAATTCACACAAACGTCCAATTTACACAAGACCAAAGCCATTGGTTAGCCAAGAAATTCATCAAGACACAGTAAAAATATTAAAGGCGTTGATTTTGTGCAAGCTGAGATATCTGCTTTTCAAGAGACCACCATAAATTCGCGGAGAAAAACAATCCAGTTTTACCAACTCCACTATTCTGGTCATAACTCACAATATAGAGATCTGATTGTTGAGATCTTAGACTCCTTGGAAAGCTAATCCAATGGCCTACAACTTTAATTCATAAGTCAAGATGAAATTCAGACGGAAAGGGCAATTAAATTACTGATCTTTACAGGTCACTTGAATTGGTTGCTAAAGTCTCCATGATTCACTATTTGGAGGCCTATATAAAGAGCCCTTTAGCAACCCTTGAAGGCATCCCATTTTCCTTGTAATCCTTTTATCTTAGTCTAGTATCTCTCTTAGAAATATGAGTTCTTATTGTATTATTATGTGTAGCTAAATATTTTACTAGAGTTAGGGATGAAGCTTTAGTAAAGTATTAGTAATGTTCTTGGTTATTCAATAAATATTTTCAAAGTTTCAATCCTTTAGTCATTTGAAGAGTTTTTAAGAGAGGTTTTGATGTGTCATTACTTTGATTTGTTGTAGACTTATTGGCACAACAAATGGTTAGTTTTACACATCAACTATTGATTTTATAAACTTGTTCGAAGGTCTAAAGGTACTTTTCAAAAGTATTATATGTGCTCAAAGTTATATCTTCCGATTGAAATCACTTGATTGTTAGATTTCGATTGAGTTATCAAAGATAACCAAGATCATAACTCTAGTATTTTTATCTAAAGTGGAATCCCGAAGCTCTAGTATTTTGTTACTTTATTGAAACCTCTCAACTAGATAATATCTTTTTCTTCCAAATCTCCCTGTGGTTCGACACTCGGTCTCCCGAGAAATTTTATTACTTGAAATCAACCTACACTTGGGTACGTAACTCAAAAGGAGCTATCAAGTTTTTGGCGCCGTTGCCGGGGAGGTTTTGCGGAGAACAAATCCATCGGTTTTGAGGTTTATCCTCACAAGTTTGTGAGTTCTTCTCTCTATCTCTCTACTGTATTATATTTATTTGTATGCATAATTGGACTCGTGATATTATAAGTGGTCGTTTAATAAGAGGTTATAACATTAATTTTAGAAATATTGCATCAAGTATGGCCGACAATGAAAGTGTTGATGGAGATAATGTTCAAAACCAAAATGATTTTGAAAGACGCAATATTGAAAATTTGCATGTGCGTTCTATGCGTGAATTTATTGAACCCCAACGAAATTCGGTTCCATCATGCATGGTGTACCCTCAAGATGTAGATAATTTTAGGTTTAAACATGGTATGATTCAATTGCTCCCTAATTATCATGGTTTTGACTCTGAAAATCCTTACTTGCATTTAAAAGAATTTGAAGAAATTTGTGCAACATTTAATGAACCAAGGTGTACTCAAGAAGCTATTAAGCTAAAGTTATTTCCTTTTTCTCTTAAAGATAAAGCAAAAAACTTGGCTTAATTCTCTTAAACCAAACTCAATTACATCTTGGCAACAAATTCAAACTGAATTTTTTAAAAAATTATTCCCGATTAATAAGACGAACGCTTTAAAAAAAGAAATCAAGATTTTTTTCCAAAAGAATGATGAGCAATATTTTAAATGTTGGGAACGTTTTATGGATTTATTAAATGCTTGCCCTCACCATGGTTTTGAAACTTGGAGAACCGTAAGTTTCTTCTATGAAGGTTTAAACGCTGAAACAAAACAATTTGTGGAAATGATGTGTAATGGTGAATTTTTGGATAAAAATCCTGATGATGCACTTGAGTATTTAGACCATCTAGTTGAAAAAACTCAATCTTGGTATAATGAAAAGACTTCTGAAGGTTCAATTAGATCTAAGCTTGAAAATTCTAAAGGAAAATATAATTTAAGTCAAGAAGACGATCTAAATGCTAGAATTGAAAGTTTAACTAAACAAGTTGAAAGTTTGCAACTAAAGAAACCTAAGGAAGTAAAATTTGTGCAAAATAATGACATATGTGAAATTTGTGCCATTAATGGACATGTAACTAATGAATGCCCACAAATTCCTATTTTCAAAGAGATGTGTCATGAACAAGTAAATGCATTATCTAATTTTCAAAATTCATATCCATCAGCTTTTTCTGAAACATACAACCCAAATTGGAAAAATCATCCAAACTTTAAGTGGAAAAATGAAAGTGTGTCACAACCTTTTCCCACCCAGAAAAACCACAACTCCAATTTCACCCAACATAATAAACCACATATAAAAAGCCTTGAAGAAACTTTACAAGCCTTTATGCAAGGACAAACAACCATCAACAACCAAACGTCACAAGCCATCAATGATATTAAAAGTACATTATCTACTTTAACTAACTCCTTAAGAACAGTTGAGAAAGGAAAGTTTCCTGCTCAACCTCAACAAAATCCTGCTGGGCAATGTCAAATTTCCTCTGATGCACCAGAAAATGTTAATTTTGTCACCACTTTACGAAGTGGAAAACAAATTGACAAAATAATCAACCTTAAGAAACAGGAAGTTGAGTCAACCCAGACCCCGAATAATGAAGATAAAAATAAAGGAGAAGATGAAAATAAGAATTTAAACCCTATTAAGAAATCATCCACTGCTCCTTTTCCTCAAAGATTACACTCAATTAAGAAATTGGACCAAAACTCTGAAATATTTGAGGTTTTGAAACAAGTAAAAGTTAACATTCCACTACTAGATGCTATAAACCAAGTTCCATCTTATGCCAAATTTTTGAAAGATTTGTGTACTGTAAAGAGAAAACTACATGTTCAAAATAAGGCATTTTCAAATACAAAGATCCTGGTTGTCCAACAATATCTTGTATTATTGGGAATACAAAAGTAGAACATGCACTTCTTGATCTTGGTGCGAGTGTTAACCTTTTACCGTTTTCTGTGTATAAACAACTGGATTTGGGAAAATTAAGGAAAACTACTGTCACACTTCAATTGGCTGATCGTTCTATAAAAATTCCAAGAGGTATAGTAGAGGATGTGTTAGTGCAAATTGATAAATTCTATTTTCCGGTAGATTTTATTGTTTTAGACACATGCCCAGTCTCAAATCCATCATCTCAACATCCAATCATTTTAGGAAGACCATTTCTTGCAACTTCTAATGCTTTAATAAACTGCAGAAATGGTGTTTTAAATCTTTCTTTTGGAAATATGACTTTGGAGTTAAATGTTTTTAACATTTCTAAGCAACCACAAAGTAATGATGAGGCTAACGAAATTGATGTAATTGAGACATGTACTCTTGAACAATTGATAACCTCATTTTCTGATCCATTAGAAAATTTGATAAATGATTGTGTCAATGATAACAATTCGGAGTTTGATTCCATTCCTATGATTTCACAAGTTTCAAAGCTTAATGAATGGAAACCCAAATTCGAACAATTATCAAAGTCCGAAAAGGCTCCAACCCCGTCAAGCGAGCAACCACCAGTTTTAGAGTTGAAGTCTTTACCATCAAATTTGAAATATGCTTTTTTGGGTGCTAATGATACTTATCCGGTAATAATATCCTCTAAATTAAGTTATGATCAAGAGCATAAATTATTAGAGGTATTAAAGATTCACAAGCATGCGATAGGGTGGTCTATATCAGATATAAAAGGAATTAGCCCATTAATTTGCACTCATAATATTTATTTAGAGGAAAATGCTAAACCCTCTAGGCAGATGCAACGAAGACTTAACCCTAATATGAAAGAAGTGGTGAGAAATGAAGTGATTAAGCTATTAGACAATGATATTATCTATCCTATCTCTGATAGTAAATGGGTAAGTCCTACTCAAGTTGTGCCTAAGAAATCTGGAGTAACTGTAGTAAAAAATGATAAAAATGAATTGATTCCAACTAGGACTGTTACTGGTTGGCGTGTATGCATTGACTACAGAAAATTAAATTTAATGACAAGAAAAGATCATTTTCCTTTACCTTTTATGGACCAAATTTTGGAAAGAATTGTTGGGCATGAATTTTATTGCTTCTTAGATGGATATTCAGGGTATAATCAAATTGCAATTGCACTAGAAGATCAGGAAAAAACAACATTTACATGTCCTTTTGGAACGTTTGCATATCGTAGAATGCCATTTGGATTATGTAATGCCCCAGCAACATTCCAAAGATGTATGGTAAGTATTTTCAGTGACATGGTTGAACATTTTCTTGAAGTTTTCATGGACGATTTCTCTGTCTTTGGAAATTCTTTTGATGATTGCTTAATAAACTTGGCTAAAGTCTTAGCTAGATGTGAGGAGAAAAATCTTGTTCTTAACTGGGAAAAATGTCATTTCATGGTAACTGGAGGAATTGTGTTAGGCCACATTGTTTCATCAAAAGGATTAGAAGTTGACAGGTCCAAAATTGATCTAATAGCCAACCTACCAACACCAAAATCAGTTAAAGATATTAGATCATTTCTAGGACATGCAGGTTTTTATAGAAGGTTCATAAAAAAATTTAGCACAATTTCAAGACCATTATGCAACCTTTTATTAAAAGATATAGTATTCGAGTGGAATGACTCTTGTGAAAAGGCTTTTGTAACACTCAAAGAAATGCTCACTTCTACACCTATTATGCAACCTCCTGATTGGACTCTACCTTTTGAAATTATGTGTGATGCTAGTGATTATACTGTTGGAGCCGTGTTAGGACAGAGAAAAGATAAGAAACCTTCACTACAAGAAAATCATTGAAAGACAAGGGTTCAAAACCATTGTCTTTCCATAATCCAAACCGTTGTAGATCGGTCTGTTGTAGTAGGTAGGTGAGTATAGACAACGGTTTATGACCGTTATCTTTATTATGTATGACAACGGTCATAGACCGTTGTATATACGCACATACCTACTACAACGGTCCCATCTACAACGGTTGAACAATGGAAAGACAACATTTTTGGACCGTTGTGGTTTATGTTTTTATACAACGGTCATAAACCATTTTATTTCACAAAAAGTTGTTGTAAAATCATAATAAATTTTGATTAGACAATGGAAAGACAACGGTTTTGGACCGTTGTGGTTTATGTTTTTATACAACGGTCATAAACCGTTGTATTTCAAAAAATGTTGTTGTAAAATCATAATAAATTTTGATAGACAACAACGGTTATTGACCGTTGTCTTTTTATAAATTAAACGTAGTTGTATTTTAAACTGAATTGATAGACAACAGTTATCGACCATTGTCTTTATATTTTTACAATGTTTTATCGACCGTTGTCTTTGTACATATTAAATGTAATTGTAGCTTAAAATAAATTTATGTACAACGGTTTTCGACCGTTGTCTTTAGTTGTTTATACAACATTTAATGATCGTCGTATATTCCAAAATTAATATTGTTGTAGCATAAAATTATAATAAAATCACAAGATACACTACGGTTCTAAAATCACAAGATACACTACGGTTCTAAAACATTGTCTACCAAATTCGTTTACAAAAATTCCACTACCATCACTGTTCATGCATGTTCCACAACCAAAAAAAATGTCTCTACCTTCAACATTCGTGCACCTTCTTCAATGCTCATCACTAGCTACATTGAAAACATATAACATTTTAGCAAGCCAAAAAATCAATAATGAAGCAAGACACACAATATATAACTATTGGCTTCATAAATCACCATACGTGTATATTTTGAATTCCAATTAAAATTTTAATATACATTAAAATCAAGAAAATAAGGAGTAACTCAAACTAAAGCAACTCACAAGTTCACCAACATATATAACATGTACACAAAAACATATTTGCTAAAACCTACACTAAATATCATTGATAAATAGGATATATTAAGAGCTAAAACACAACGAAGAACAAACCTTGATCTATTCATACACATTCGACAGAATGCATTCCGCCCATTCTTGCCGCACTTGATTCATTTCATTCATGGAGTAAGATGCAGTTTTTGGGAACTACAAAAAAAATATGTATCTATATAAAATCCATTGAAAATAATTACAAAATATAGTTTGGGTTTTTCTCCATGCCACACCCATTTTTTGTATTGTCTGTCTACACCATTACACATTAAATGTGCTTTTACTCGAGTAGATGTGGACCTCTTCAAATTTCCACACTTTGCACAAGGACATGACATATCATTAATATCCTTCACATTTTCACTTGCATAGCGTATGAATTCATCTACTCCTAGACGATACTCTATAGACAACCTATCCTTGGACATCCATCCTTTGTCCATCTCTTGCATATGATCAATAGTGAATTAAAATTACAAATAATTATAGTGAAATTTAAGGACAATAGTAGCACAAAGTAACACAAATTCCATACTTATCCGGCAAGGATTCCACCAACCAAAAGGAAGTAGTGACACAATCTGACAAAAAATAGGCATGCAATCCTAAGCACATAAAATAATTAGGGACACGGACCTCAAACATGCAGAGATACAGCCCTAAAATATACAGGGACACAGCCCAAAAATAATACAACCTATTTAGAGACACAACTCAACTACTAGAGGTACCTGCTGTGATGAGCTACTAGAGCAAAAAAGCCTGTGGTACACGTCACAATAGAGAATAGCTATGCAGTAAGACCCAGATCGATAAACGCCTATAAGATGAAGAATAATTAGAAGTTTCAAAACTCTAAATTTATAGATGAGCGCATTCATAACAACAATAATAAGATTGTTTCACTACTAATGCTCCTATGCCGTTATAGAAGTAATGAAACCATAAGATTGTTTCAATGAAATTCTATCTACAATCTCTTTTCAATTCATACTCCAACTAAGATAATATAAAATTAACAACATTTTGTCACGAAAATGCAATGCGTCTAGATACCTAATTCATCGAAACATTACCAAATCTGATTGTTAGATTCAACAAGGAGTATAACCACACTTTGAGGTTAAAAAAGACAGCAACCAGAATTAAAAAATGTGAATATGAGTTAAAAAGGATAAATTACTGCATGCTGCTTGCTACACTGTAATTTTTTATATTTAGAAAAATAACCTTTAATGACACTACTAATTGCACACAAAATAAAGTTGATGCCCTATATATACTACATGAATTGCTTCTTTTCACCCCGGCCAGGACAATTCTCATTACAGCAATATAAGAATTATTTTCTTACAAGATTTTGGTATGCCACCCTCATCACACCCTTTCCTTTGGAAAAGTCTGATATGGATTTCCAAGAATTTACAACTAAGATTCCTCCATATGGGGTGTAGAGAATCACATAAATTAAAGTTGGATTCTTCTCAATCACTTAATTAATATTGACACTCTCAAACACACCACTTTATTGAAATGAGTTATGTGCGTTGAGTGCAGTAATACAATCCTTTATTGAAACTTGTAGTGATTAAGGGGAGAAAACTTATGTGTATTTAGTTTAAGTTAAACAAGTCAAAACTAATTTGAGAGCTCTTGCTTGAATCACCAGCATTCAAATACTAGAATCCCAATTTCAGTAAACAGAGATGACTAATAACTATTGGTAATGGATGAAGGCAAATTGAATTACATGCTTAATTATGCACATGGAGACAAACTGCTTTACTTGCTTAATTATGCTATGCTTAATTATTTTTAGTTATTCTTAAGTATATGTGTATGCAATTTACAGAGGATAAAAAAAGCTAAAACACGCCCTATTTTATTGAAACATTTCATCGAACAAAACATGTGCATAGATAAATGTACGCATATATATGAAAAACAAATTTTCTCATCATCTAAGACTTCTTTCAATTGTTTAACATGACTAGTCAAGTTGCCTTTAAACAAAGAGAGAGACAGGGCGAAGAGAAAGACCTAAAAAGAGAAACGATGGAGAGTTATCTTAGAGAAATAGTCTTGAAAATCTGAGATACAATTTAATACCTGGATAAAAGAGAATGCCACCGTTGAGCATTCATTCGATGCTTGAGTGAGAGAGGAGACCTGGAGGCGAACCGCGCTGGAGGCGGACTGCGCTGGAGGGGGAGGCGGACGGGAGGCAGACGGCGTTGGAGGCAGAGGCGGACGGCGCTCGCGGCGGAGGCAGAGGCAGACGGCGCTCGAGATGGAGGCAGAGGCGGAAGCGGGCGGTGCTGGCACTGGAGGCGGACGAAAACTGCGCTGGTGCTGGAGGCTAGAGGCGGAGGCAAAGAGTTCTCGATCGATTTTCTTCAATGGCGGTGTACGTGGGCTAGGGCAAAAAAATTTCTTCAATGGCGCTGTCATATTAATATTTTAATTTTAATAGATTTTTTATAATAATCATATTAAAATTGTTAATAAATTATTTTTAAATATTTTCTAATATAATTGTATAATCTAAAGTATTTTATTTAAATACTTAATTTAAAATTAATGTATAATTTTTTTTAATCCCGAGTAGTAGGGGGTTATGTACTAATTTAGTACAATTAAGTAAATAGTTAATAAATAAAATTTTGGTGGAAGAAATTGGGGAAGATTTTATAGGGCAAGATTTTGGGGATTTTTTGAAAATATTCCAATTGTTAGTTAAAAAGTGTATTTTTAATTTTTTAAAGTGTTATTCAAAATATACTTAAAAGTGTTAGTTCAAATAGTCAAAGTTATTAGATAATAACTAGTCAAAAAATATTGAATTGAAAGAGTTATTTCTAACTTTTCTAAGCATTAATGTTTAAAGTGCTATTCTAGTCCTAAATTTAAAAGGTGATATTCTAGTTCTAAATTTTAAAAGTTTTATTTCAAAATAATATAAAGTTTTATATATTTTAATAAGTTAAAAGTGTTAAATGTACAATTGATCAAATATCATGTTACTACAACGGTCATCTACTGTTGTAGTAAATAGTTTTATACCACACCATATTATAAAGATATACAACATTTAGAAAACCGTTGTAGTATCATACTTTTTAATACATCACTTTTATGGTTATATACAACGGTTAATTAACCATTGTCTATAAGTTATTTTACTGATATAGAACATAGATATACAACGGTTCAAAACTGTTGTCGTAAGGCACTTTCTACAATGTTGTTTTTATGAAAATATACAACGGCTTGAAACCGTTGTTATTTAGCAAATTTTCCTGAAAACCACTTATATACAACATATATATACACAGGTTTAAAAACGTTGTAGTACGTTACTTTCTACAACGCGTCTTTTGTGGTTTAGACAACGTCTCACTATAAAAGACAACGGTTCTTCTTTAAGCAACATGTTTTTTACTTTAGACAACGATTTTTAGCGGAACCGTTGTCTTTCCACCGTTGTATAACATTATTTTTCTTGTAGTGCTTATGTGATATATTATGCAAGTAAAACTCTTAACAGTGCTCAAATGAATTATTCCACTACTGAAAAAGAATTACTTGCTGTAGTATTTGCACTAGAAAAATTTAGATCTTATCTTGTTGGCTCATCTATTGTTGTTTATACTGATCATTCGGCTTTAAAATATCTACTAGCAAAGAAAGATGCAAAGCCAAGATTAATTAGGTGGATACTTTTACTTCAAGAATTTGATATAATAATCAAACATAAAAAGGGAGTGGAAAATGTAGTGGCCGATCACTTATCCAGACTTACATGTGATGAATCTTTCGAGGTAAGCCCCATAAATGACTCTTTTCCCGATGAGCAATTATTCACCATGTCTAAAGGTCCATGGTTTGCGGATCTTGCTAACTTTCTTGCGACAGGTCAAATTCCAATTCATTGGAATGCTCAAGATAAAAAGAAATTCTTTAGGGAAGTAAGAAATTTCTTTTGGGATGACCCATATCTTTTTAAATATTGTCCTGATCAAATATTAAGAAGATGTGTACCAGATAATGACATTCAAAGCATAATAAATTTTTCTCACTCTGAAGCTTGTGGGGGGCATTTTTCAACAAGAAAAACCGCTGCAAAAAATTTGCAGTGTGGATTTTATTGGCCAACACTTTTCAAGGACACATATGAATTTTGTAAATCTTGTGATCGATGTCAGAGATTAGGGGGCATAAGTCGTAGAAATATGATGCCATTAAATCTTATCCTAACTGTTGAAGTATTTGATTGTTGGGGAATTGATTTTATGGGTCCTTTTAATCCACCATCTTTTGGTTATCAATATATTTTGGTTGGAGTCGACTACTTTTCAAAATGGATTGAGGCAATCCCTTGCAAAAATAATGATCATAAAATTGTTTTAAAATTTTTAAAGGAAAATATTTTTTCAAGATTTGGAATGCCTCGTGCAATTATTAGTGATGGCGGTTCACACTTTTGTAACAAACCTTTTGAGAATTTAATGAAAAAATATGGAATCCATCATAAAGTGTCTACCCCATACAACCCAAACACTAGTGGGCAAGCTGAACTCGCTAATAGGGAAATAAAACATATCTTGGAGAAGACAGTCAACTCAAATCGAAAAGATTGGTCAATCAGGTTAGTAGATGCACTATGGGCTTATCGAACAGCATTCAAAACAATACTTGGTATGTCTCCTTACCGACTTGTCTTTGGTAAACCATGTCATTTACCTGTTGAAATAGAACATAAAGCTTTTTGGGCTATTAAAAGGTTTAATTTCAATCTAGAAAAAGCTAGTACTTTAAGAAAATTTCAACTAAATGAATTGGAGGAAATCAGAAATGATGCATATGACAATTCTAGAATTTACAAAGAAAAAATGAAAGTGTTTCATGACAAGCACATTGTCAGGAAAACTTTTGAAATAGGGCAAAAAGTTCTTCTATATAATTCTAGATTACATCTGTTTCCTGGAAAATTGCGCTCAAAATGGTCAGGACCCTTTATTATAAGAATTGTATTCTCAAATGGAGCGGTTGAAATTAAAAATCCAAAAACAGGTGATGTGTTTAAAGTGAATGGACAACGTCTAAAAGCATATCTTGGAAATTTTAGTA
>JAPKLY010001795.1:0-24407 GCA_026898435.1 Prunella vulgaris
AATATTTTTATAATGGAGAAAATAAAACACACTCGATGAAGATGAACAAATATTTTCTTAATTTGATAAGATATTATTTTTATAATGAGATTTTTCAAAATTAAACTGAATTAGAATTGTATTTTTCATATTAAAGATAGTTGAATATTACTAAATTTTAATTTATAATATGAGTTTGAATAAACACACATAATATTAATGGCACTCATAACTGATCATCTATTAATATTTTCATTTCACATGGGAAAATTATAAAATATGAAATTAACCAAATTATTATATATAGCTATATTTATCGTTCAAACAATTACATATCCACGAGATGTGAGTTTTATTACTTTGAAGATAAATACGCAATTATAAATTGAAAGAAAAGCAAACAGTAAAGGTATTCTCTTCATTTTCTTACAAAAGTAGTAATAAAATCTAGTCTTTTGAATTTGAGAAATCTAAATTGTGAGGGAGAAAGTACTCTTTAGTTAAACAAATAATGCCAGTCAAAATGGTTAATTAATAAAGTATTTTCACTCGACATTTTACTAGCATTGGATAGATATTAATTTTTTTTGATAGGAAAAAGATATTTATTGAAAATTAATGGGCATGAGAAGTACCCACAAATTTACAACATCAAGTATCAATAAACTCCCATGTAAATTAGATTGAAATGAGCTAGAACAGCAGCTAAATCACCATAAATGTCAACATAATATTTTTAAAGGGCTCAAGCACCACTCATTAAAAGAAATTCTATGCCTCCAAGTACCACTTGCATTCAACCAACTCCAAAGCCTTGACTTTATTTCTTGCACGAGCTCCTTGACTACCGTCTTTTCACTCCGGAAAATAGTAGGATTTCTCGCTTTCCATAATGTCCATACAATGCATTCCCACAAACTAATCAAAATAGTCCTTGCATCCTTACCTTTAATAAGTCTACTAAAATGTAATAAACTTATTTCCGGCTTAGATGTAAGGACCATATTCAACCCAAGCCATTTCACACATTCCATCCAAACTTCATATGAAAAATCGCATTCGAAAAGTATATGTCTTACTGTTTCAAGACTCTCTCCACAAAAAGGACAATTAGTCATGACTTGATTTGAGATTACTTTTCGGCGCAATAAGCTCATAAAAGTAGGAAGTCTCTCCAAAAGTACTCTCCAAGCATGAATACTTACTTTCGTTGGAATCCATTTGTTCCAAATTATCTTGAACTCCTCTCTCATTTCATCGCGGTCTTCGTCCTCCTCTTGCATGAGTTGCTCATAAGCTGTTTTGGTTGAGTAAAGTCCATTTGTTGCTGCCTTCCATCTCCATTGATCTTCCTTCTCCTGTTTTAATTTTATCCTGTTCACCAAATCAATCAAAAGATTTAAACTAGAAATTTCTCTATCAAAAATATTTCTTCTCCATTGCCACTTCCACCTCCATTCTCCCTCCACCCACTCCCCCATCTCACTCACTCTTGCTGATTTCTCTATACTTAAATGATAAAGTCTAGGAAAAATCAGTTTTAAGGGAGTCTCCCCCACCCACCTATCCTCCCAAAATAAAGTATCCCTCCCATTCCCAATTTCCTTTCTTACACTCCTACTGAACCATCCGCCCAGTCCCTCACTTTCCTCTCCCACAGCCTTCCAAATTTCCTCCCACCATCCCCTAGGAATTCCCCCCCTCCTCCTACTCCCTCCTCCTTCTCTCAAACCTACCTTATCATTCCACCTAGACCTAATGACTCTCACCCACAGACTTTCAGGATTTAAATAAAATCTCCACACCCATTTGCCCAATAAAGCTTTGTTAAAAACTTCTAAGTCTCTCACCCCAAGTCCCCCTACACATTTTGATTTACAAATTATTTTCCACTTGACCCAAGAAACTCTATTTACGCTCTCAGTTCCCCCCCACAAAAATTTTCTTTGTAAGGAAACTAATTCTCTCACAATTTTTTTAGGGACCCGGTAGGTGGCTAAGTAGTAACCCGGAATGGAAGATAGCACGGCATTGATCAAAGTTAATCTCCCTCCAATGGACAGGTTCAAACTCTCCCATTTCCTTAGCTTATTACGCACCTTTTGAACCACATGACTCCATTCTGAAGTTTTTCGATGTAAACTTCCAACCTTGATTCCCAAATAATTGAATGGAACCTTCCCCACTTGACATTTTAAAATACTAGTAAGATTCTGCATCATTTCCTCGGTAGTGTTCATCCCCACAGCACTGCACTTTTCTCGATTCACCTTCAAACCTGACACCATCTCCACATTGATTAAGAATCTATTCAAAAAGTGGGCGTTCTCCATTGTCGCTTTGCCAATAAAAATTGTGTCATCCGCAAATTGTAAATGTGACACTTGTATCTCGTCTCTCCCAATATGTAATGGCTCAAACATCCTTCCCCCTATTGCTTTCTTGATCATGATGCTCAATCCTTCTGCTGCAATGAGAAACAAGAAAGGCGAAAGTGGATCGCCTTGTCTGAGTCCTCTCTCTAGATGAAACTCTTCTGTTGGACTCCCATTAATCAAAACGGAAGCGTGGGCTGAAGTTACGCACTTCATAATCCATCTTATCCACTTGTTGTCAAACCCAAATCTTTGCATGATCATCTTTAAGTAACCCCAATCGATTGAGTCGTAAGCCTTGACAAAATCAATTTTATATAACAAACACTCACATTTTTTGGACTTAGCTTCCTCGATCACCTGATTTAGTACCACCACGCTGTCTAGAATCTGTCTTCCTCCTATGAACGCTCTTTGTTGCTCTGATATAATTGACGTTAAGACTTTACTCAGCCTTGATGACAACACCTTTGCAATCACTTTGTAAATGCTCCCAATGAGAGATATCGGTCTGTAATCGGATAAGTGGGCAGCTTCTTCCTTCTTCGGTATAAGCACTATAAAGGATGGATTAAGGCCCTTGACGAGTTTCCCATGCTGATGAAACTCTTCAAATAATCGTATGAAGTCCTCTTTTATCACATCCCAATATTCCTTCAAAAATACGAAGTTGAATCCGTCTGGTCCCGGACTCTTCAAACCATCACAAGCCTCCACAGCCTCTTTTATTTCTATTTCCGAGAATGTAGAAATCAAGAATTGGTTTTCTTCAGGGCTGATTTTATTCTCACAAAACTCTAAATCCAATATAGGTCTCAGATTCCCAGCATCTTTAAAATGGTTTTGAAAGTATTCAAAGACCCCTTTCTTTACTTCCTCTGTCTCCTCCCTCCATATGTTATTAGTGTAAATTCCCACAATTTCGTTCCTTTTACGTCTCTTGTTAATAGACTTGTGGAAAAAGCTGGTATTAGCATCCCCATCTTTGAGCCATCTCGATCTCGCCTTTTGTCTTAATAGGTTGTCTTTGAGTTTTAGATCGCACAATAATCTCGCTCTTTCTTCATTTCTCTTCATTATTTCAATCTCTTCCAGTCCAAACACCTCATCAATTTTGTCCAGCTTAAGAATTTCGTTTCTCCTATGCTCAATCCTTTTATCAATTGACCCGAAGACTTCCTTGTTCCAGGCTTTTAGGCCAGCCTTTAATTTTCTGAATTTTTCTTTGAGTATGTAGCTGCCCCAACCTTCTACCTCATAACTCCTCCACTTGGAAACCACAAAATTCCTGAATTCAGCGTGATACCTCCAAGCATTGATAAATCTAAATGGTTTTGGCCCCCAGTTGTTCACTTTGATCTCCAAAATTATTGGGCAGTGATCCGATAGTGATCTCCCCAAGGCTTTGTGAGATGAATTTGGCCACTGAGTAAGCCAATTGTCATTGAGGAGAACACGATCAATCCTGCTTTTACATAACCCGTCTGGACTATACCAAGTAAAGAGTCTACCGTGGAGAGGAAGTTCAATAAGCCCTGCGTCTCTAATGAAGTTATCAAATGACGAGATGTCTCTTCTGTTGATAATTCCTCTTCCTACCCTCTCTGAATCCCTTCTTATCGAGTTGAAGTCCCCCATCACACACAAGCATCTATCTGCGTTCTGGAGAACCATTTGCTGAATCATTTCCCACAAATCCAGTTTTTCCTGAGTAGTACACGGCGCATAAATGTTTATTACGCTGCATTCTATCCTCTCATTTCCCCACACTCCATTCACTACCAACGCCCCTTGCACGTGCCAGCAACTACTAGCAGAAAAAACCTCAGTATTCCATATAGACAATAATCCTCCTGCTCTTCCAACCGACTCTCTGTAAGCCCATCCACACTTTCCCATTCCCCAAATAGATTTAACTAAGAACTCATCAACCGTTTCTTTCTTCGATTCTTGAATGCACACAAAATCAAAGCTATATTTTTTGATAAACTCATTTACCTCTTTGCACTTAGCTCTGCACCCCAGACCTCTAATATTATAGCTTAGAATCTTCATTGGTTAATCCCAGTCGCCTTCTCCTTTTCCATTCCGCTTGCCTTTTCACTCTGTTCCTTTCACATCTCCACCTTGTTCAGAAACAAATGCTCTGGTTCTGTCGTTTTCAATCCCATGAGTTGCCCTACCTCCCAAATCTTAAGAGTTTCTGTAGTCGACTTGTTCTTTGAATTTTCCGTGCTGGGATTTGTCAAGGTCTCTCCCGTCTCTCTGTTGCTTTTATCCTCCGATGAAATGAAGTCTGAGATAAAAGCAGAAAATTGCTTCTTCTCTTCTTTTTTTCTAGCCCTCTTCGAAATCCCATCTTTCTTCTTCTTTCCATTTCGCAAATTTTCCACATTTGATTTTTCCAATTGATTAGGGTGAAGACCAGAATACTGACTTATTATTTTTCCTTCATTTGGGTCATTGACCAGAGTAGACACGTCTCTTTCCTTTTGACCCATTCCAATTTGGAATTGCCCATTATTACTTGCCATATTATCCACGTCTTCCTGATTTTTTCTCCTTGGGCTAATAATATCGGCCCTTAATATTCCATCCCCATTGGGTCTTGTGTACTCTAATTCGGCCCGGTCATTTGGGCCTTCAACATTGGGCCCTTTTTCCATAATGAGATTCAATTTACTGGTATCTCCACTTAGTATTGCTGCTTGCGAAATTTGAGATCCCTGCCCCACATGCCCTTCATTAATTACAGCCGTCTTCTCGATTGGAGTATTGCCGTTTAATTCCCCAAGAGATTGGAATGTGTTATTGATCGATATTCCCGCCTTTCTTTTCTCGAAGTGTGTTGCCACATTCTCTCCCTCTCTGCGTGTTTCCCAAACCGCATCGGAACCTTCCTCCGATTCCCTATCGTCCAGGATTTCTGCCACCGCCGGTCCGCTATTTTTGGACTCGTCCCCCTCCAAGGACCAATCCGAATCCTCCTCCGTCGAACTCCATGCATTATTACTTGAATTTAGGATCTCAAATGGAGGTTCCTCCAGAACCTTAATTGAAAATACCTTTCCGTCGATCATCGCTTTAAATGAGCAAGACGTATCATTTTGATAGGGGACTGCAATGAGGATTCTTGCATATTCCATATTTTCTATTCTTTCAGTGTTGTAGTCAACTTTTATAAACGTACCAATCTTAGAGCTTGCAATTTTGAAGAATCTCGTATTCCATGCATGAGGAGGCACCCCTATCCATCGTGTCCACACTCTTCTTCTGTGACTCACAAACTCAGCTTTCCAAGGTTTAAACCATTCAAACCAATACACAAACCAATCCTCCATTTCTACCGCCACCTCCTCCATAGTTTGAGAACTCAAATTTTGGATTAAGACAGAATCGTCCGCTAAAAATCGGATTTTTAACTTATTATATATATATAAAACATACTTATTATATATATACATATTCTTCAGATTTATATAATATGAAATATAGTTATTAAGGAAAATTTAACATTTAAAATTATAAAAAATATTAAATAAAGTTAATAACATTAAATTTAATATTATACGTGATTCATATATATTATTGTATGAATATTTAAAATCATACAATCAAATTTTCCAAATTGCATCATTTGATAAAGGGAGAATGCTGCAGGGCTGGACGCATCCAAGTTGCGTTGGAAAGTGTGGTAATTGCTCGCCATGCACAGATGGTTTTTTTTTGGGAGGTGTGTGGAGGTGCTTTTGTGGTGGAAAGTTATATCCTCCAAATTAATTTAAATTAAATTATAATAATTGTTGAGTTGAGTATACTTCAATTGTTTAAGTATATTTAAAAGAATTGAATTTAATTTAAATAAGTTGATGGAATAATTAAAATAAGGTTCTAAATAGGCTTTTAAAGTCCTCTAAATTTAAAAGAATAACAAAATACGACTTAATTACAATTATTAATTAAGACTTAATTAATAATATAAGATAAATACAAGTTTTAATTAATAAATATAAGAGATAAATTTTTGAATGACATAACGAGCAAAATATTAATTGTTGGAGCCCAAAATGAGCCCGAAAAATATCTGATTTCAACGCTAAAAATTATATCGCGTCTAAAAATACAAAATTAACCAAATTTCCACACCAGTACCCCACATGAGACGTCCAGGTGCTGACAAAATGAGTCAAATTGAAGCTCACACCTTTCCCTAAATTAAGCTTCATGTCTCCAACATCAATTTCAACGTATTCTTCTTCCCCATACCCACCTTGACTTTTCCCCCCTTTTTTCCTTCATTATGGACGTCCAATCTCCCCCTCCCCTTTATAAATATGTTGTCTTGAGACTCCTTCATTCATTTGGGAAGAAAAACCAAGGAAAAGAGCAAGCAAACCTCTCCCTTTCCCATCCTACACAAAGTTTCTGCCATTTTCAACCTAAGGAAGAAGGAATTTTTCTTTTCCCATTTTCAATCGTAGGAGGTCTCCAATCTTAACTATCAAGCCATTATGAAGTTGTATTCATGTTTTGAAGCCATCTCCAAGAAAAATGAGTTCTCCTTCAATCTTCTCAATTTCATGAAAGTTCCATCTTCATCTTCTAACTTAACTTTTTTTATTTTGTTTTAGCTCACACACAAGGATTTCTTCCAAGGAGCCCTCATTTTCTTCAAGTGCTAAAAGATTCAAGTGTTAATGAGGCTATCTAGCTTAAGAAGAGAAGTCTCCAAAGGTTGTAAAACCCCAACTCAAAACACTTAGTTTTCTTGCAAGTATATGTGAGCATATGTGTTTGTTATTCCATATATTTAGTAATCATGAAACCTTAGGGCTGATTATGGTCATATTTGCATCAATTTGTGCCTATTTATAGATGAATTTCTTGAGTTTTGCATGCATTTAGCCCCTTAATTTGATTAATTGTATTTGATTCTCAAAATATTAACATTATGAAAATTTTGTAGGAATTTGAGATGAATTCACAATACAAGTGATTGAATTTACTATTTGAGCCCAATTGAATTAATGGATCAATATGTATCATTTCAAGCCCAATGAAATAAGAGTGAAAGAAGTATTCTGATGCCCATTTCTTATGCAGAGGCCCATTGTGAATTTCCATTTCATCTATTTCTTGGCGTATTCAAAGAAGAAAATCGTTGCCAGCTGTTATCTTCATCACTCACGCTGGCAAAACCACCATTGAAGACACCCAATTCTCACAACAGTCTTCATCGCAAACAACGCACACACCGCCGCCCTCAGTTCATCGCCGGAGAGGCGAAACCCACTGCCACAGCTGCAAATCCAACCGCTGTCTCGTCTTAGAGTGCCGTCGTCGCCGATTCGAAGCGACGGAACCACCACAACTTCTCGCCGGAACCACCTCAGCCACACCGTCGAGCTCTACCACCACTATTTCCGCCGCCTCAGTCAACCAATGCCGGAATCTGAAAAATAACTCTCCATCGAAACCGCCATAACCGCTCCTGATTGAAGAATCTGCCATTTCCATTCAAGCCACAACTTGAATCTCGATTTGTAGGTAAGGAAGATAGAGTATTGGGCCCAATATGTTGTTCAATATAGTAAAGCCCAGTTCTAAATTTTATCTTAATAAAGCCCATTTTCACATATATGGCCCATTTCTTCTATTATAAAACAGAGGTTTCAACACACTTGAGGGAGAGAATTAGGCATTCCGGCAGTAGGGTAGATTTTAGGGGTTTTATGCACTTGAGGTTTGAGGGATTAAACAATTATTGATTTTGTTTCAATTCTTGTTTTGAGGATTAGTTATTTCTTCGTTATTTGCAGCAATTTTATTTTGGAGATTTTCATAGATTATTTATTATTCGTTTTGACTTTTTATTTCAAGTTCTAATTAGGAGTTATGCTTATTTATTTCAATTGTTCATGCTATGATCTTCTTTTTGTTTGATTTATTTATTGGTATGATTCTTTTTGTTTTAATTATGCATGTTGATCCATTAGCCATGAGTTAGGTCTTTTGCTTTGGGTGAAGGAAAATTATGAACAGTTATAGTCTTTGCCTTTAATTTCTTTTGAAGGTTTACTGATGAGATGAGTCCTTTTAGTAGGTCACTGAGATACTTAGGGTTTTAATTTCTATTGATGAATAATTGAGTCATAGTCACGACAAAACGAGAGTTGAGTGAAAATGGTAAGGTTATTTACTTGATAGTAATGGATTCTAGGATTGAGTTAAGGTTCCTTTGACATTGAGAAATGCTTAGAAACTGAGAACAAGACTACTAGGGTGTTGAGATATGAATGAGAGTTCTATTTCACCAGGACATGAATGTCTGACTTACTCATTAGATAACCTTTATAAATGAATTTTAGGCAATTGATTGTAATTGATTCATAACGGAATTCACCCGAAGCAATTCATTATTTCTGCACATTTTAGTTTAGGTTGTTATTTTCATATTGTTGATTCATTTCAATTATTTGCTTTAGTTAGTAATTAGATAGAAACTCAAACTTGCATTTTCATTCTTGTTATTTGATTTCAAGACTCACACACTATTCTTAGGATTAGACTTGTCTTATTACTTCCCGTGGATTCGATATTTATAACTTGGTCAGCTTACCACTACACGATCCTATACACTTGTAGGAAAGTGCATTTGTGTGCAAACACAAATCGCTAGTCAAGGGCTATCTTACTTTTTAATGTTAAAATACTACATGTTCTTCTATTTAAAAATTTAAGATGTTATGTACTACATACTCTTCTAATTGGAATATTATATTTTCTTGTAAAGTTTAGAACATTATATTTTCTAGCAAAGTTTAGAACATCATGTTTTCTTGCTAAGTTTTGAACATCATTTTTCTTTCTAAGTTTAGAAAATCATGTTTTCTTGTCATGTCTAGTACATCATGTTTTCTTGTTAAGTTTAGGATGTTATATTCTCTTGTTTGAATTTAGGACTATATGTTTTCTTAAGTGATAAGAATAAAAAGAATAAGATACTAAGTGCTCAAAAGTCCCCTTCGGACAACGTGTATATACTCTATGAAAATTTTTAAGACGTTCAATAACTGAAATACAACGAATGGTGTTAGGTTTAAGTGCGAGAATAGTGACGAGAATTTCCATGTGAAAAGAACGGTGATTATTATTACAAAAGGAAAGTGTTTAAGGTGGGTGTCATTTACTGTATTGCCTTGAGTACTATATGGACTGTTGGTGTATGTGAATGAAAATATTTTGACCTTCGGATCGGGTTACGTGGTTATTACATCAATGCTTACGGGTGAAGTATCTCAAATGATACATAGTGGTCTGGCTTGTGTAGCTAGGCGTTGTGGTGAAGAGTGCCTACGGGCTGTAAGATGAATGATATCTCAAATGATACATAGTGGTCTGGCTTACGTAGCTAGGCGCCATAGTGAAGAGTGCCTACGGCCTGTACGATGAATGATGGGCCTTTGTGGCTATGAAAAATATTTTACAAAATGATATGTTTGTGTACTGTCATCTGTATAGTAGCGTTCAAGTCATCCACACTGAGTATTAAAATCTCACCCCCTATACTTTTAAATCTTTTCAGGATATGACGAGGGGATGTTGTTGGTCCCAGATATAGTAAACATGTGTATGGGGGGAATACACTTTTAAGTAAAAAAAAACTTTTGCAAAAACAACAATTAACAAACACAGTGGACTGGAAAATAGACACATGTAGCATGTGTTATTTTAACAGGGGACTTAGAAGTAGCATGTTGAAACATCAGAGAGATTGGTGATTGATACCTTTCCAACTACAAGGTTAGGTAACCTGTGGGTTGAATAATTATCAATACTAATAAGTTAGCAGTGGATAAAGGTCCAAAAGATTTTGCACCCTTGAAAAGATTTTCACAATAACACACACAAATGAATAAAGTAATAAATGATATAGGCGATTTATAGTGGTTCGGAGTTTCGTACAGCATTGCATACATGCTGGCTCTCTTTCCAAACTCTCATATATCCACTTTTTTCTAATTTAACAGGAGAATTCCTTTTCTTGGAATTCCTTGATTTAGAGTGCCAAGGTACACTGATCAAGAACACAACTTAGTCTTGATCCCTAGGATTAGCATGAGTCCTAGTCCTCTCCAGATTTTAGACTGAGTACAATTCTCAGTTTACTTTCAGACTACTCTCAATGTAAACTTCTCATCTTTGGCTTTGAGTGAATTCCAACTGGTTTGAGATACTTCTTGACAATGAGTAATAATTTTTGGGCTTGTACTATCTCAGTAGGCTTCTAAGGATGTTACAGTGTAAGCCTAGTATACATAGTAGAACTCTGAGTAACTGAAAACACTTGGGAAACTAAAGATTTTTCGAGTGTTCTCTTTTGTGCTTTGAGAGTTGAATGCTTGAGTTCTTGAGAGCTTGAGTGTTTCCCATACTTCTCTTCTTCTTCAAACTCTGTATTTATAGACATGATTTGAAAAGCTTTCCGTTGGAGGGAAGGCTTTCAAATCATGTTATTTTGGTAAACCAATATTACTCAAATATTCATGCAGTCAATCTCATACATTAATTAGTGATAGCTCATTAAATGCATGCGTGGAATTAATGCAACCGCCTTTGAAGTTTGTGTCACTCTACGTTGTTGGTTGCTACTGACTTTGGTACTGTCAGGTAAATCAGCTTTGTGTCAGGTTCGTACATAGGTGGCAGCTTCTCATATGTTTATTGTCCGAATGTTCTCAGACCAGTCAAACGGCTCTCTTGAAGTGCATTGTCACTTCTTCATATTCTTTCTGTTGCATTGTATCCTTCACTAAGAGTTTCGCCAAGATTATTAAATGTCTTTGGCAACATTTAATGCTTCAGGGGGCCCCTTGACAGTGGAGTTGTAAGTCCCTTGTGTAGAGGTAGTTCACAACTTAGTTATACTTAGGCTTCTAAAGGTGAACTTCTCTTCTGGTGGGTGTATTTATCAATTATACATCAGCTTAGTTGATCTTTATAGGAGAGTTCTTCTTAGACTTCAAGTAGCTTGTTGCCTGTTGAACTAAATTGAATATTGAACTAGTCTGTCAACACTTTATAGCCTCCTAATAGTTAGGTTGTTTTACTAAGTTTAATTGCAACAACTTTACATTTGTTCTTAGGGGTTTTGTGATTAAATCTAAACATTCTTCATATGTTTCCCAATAATTTTTCCCTTTTTGATAATGTCAAAACCTGTCTATAGTCTAACTCATTCCTTACAGTCTAACTCAGTTTTAATCAGTTATTACAATTTTCCCCTTTTTGATAATGCCAAAACCTTTTTTATAATGCCAAAGGCTGAATTTTTCAAGTAATAGAACTGCAGGTTAGGACAACTTATTCTATATAATAAGTAAATAATGCAACAGCCTAACTGATAATGAGATATTATTTTGGGACAAAACAAGAATAGAAGAGAGGGTTACATTTAGCTAGCCTATCCTACCTAAGAAAAAGATATGAGACTTAAACAGTTGACTACTTCAGCAAATGTCTTCATAGCTTTGAAAAGGTTGGTTCCAGTCCATACTGATGAAAGACCTTAGTCTTTATTTCAGCCTTCTTCTTAATCATCTCAAGGGCATGTCCCCTCAGTCCTAACTGGTCACAGATAATGAGCCATTTACTTATGATCTCTCCCAAATTGACCTCCCCAGAAGCATATGTAGGGGGCAGATACTAAATAGGCCCAGGTGCCTTGAATAGATCACTTCACTGTGTTGTTCCCATGCACTCAGAATTTTTGGGTACAGTTCAGAGAAGCTCTCAAACATCTTCTGGTGGAAGATCTCATTCACATCAACCTCCCTAAAACTCTCCTACAACGTAGTAAGAGTGCACAAACTCCCTCTTCAACTCTTCCCACTGATAATTCAAATTGTTTGGCACCCACTTGTCAACATGTGGGAATTTAGCCACAGGGGCCTATGCCTGAGCTTTGGCCCTCTTGGCCTAGATCCTCAAGTAAGAACTTCTCGCTCTCCTAAGAGGTGGTGGCTTCATAGCAGTGCCACTTTCAAGCTATTTTCTTTTCTCCTCAGCCTTCTCCTTGTTGAAGTCATACAATGTTTTCTTTTATAGGAAGGCCTGAGTCATGGGACCTGTGCTTACCTTGAATAATTATTCAGTGGACTTTACTTTTTAGGCTTGTTTCTTGGTCACTTGTTTAGATGAGATTTTACTCAGTGGAACGGGGTTTTACACCTGCAGCTCCTAGACATCTTCCACCTCCTGTTGAATCAACATTCTTCTCTTCTTCAGAGTATGTTGTACCTTTGAAGTGCCCTGAGACTGTCATGGTCTCTTTTCTCTTCTTTGCAGTAGACTTCTCCTTCTCCCTTCCCCATTTTCTGAGCTTCCTCAACCTCTTTTTCCTTTACAAGCTCTGTAATCTCCTGTCTAACTTCTTCAGAATTAGGCCCATCTCCTTTCTTTTTCTGACGCCTCTTACCAATTGATGGCCCTCCAACTGGCCCGTTCTGAGTCTGAGTAGCTCCACTGCCAGTTTTCCACTTCCTCTACTCTCTTCCCCCTTCTTGCCAACTTTCCTTGAAAGTTACTCAAGAGCAATAGCCTGTCTAGACTAATCCTGCTCTACTATTCTGAGTCTTGTCAAACAGTACTATGTTTCTCATCAAGTTCCCTCAAATGATTGCCAGCATTGACCCCAAAATCAGTGGAGGGATAGAGCTTCTCCTCTATGATTATATTAGTGGCAGCTTGAGTTGGCATGACACATAAGGCCTGCCTCACTTGTTCTTCAATCTTCTTCTTCATTTCCTCTTCTCTCTTCCTTATGTAACCATCTAGTATGTTCATCAGACCACCTGCCACAAAGTTGATGGCAGCCTGAATCAATCCTTCAGCTCCTTATTTTCCCTTCTCAACGCCAGAATGGCCTCAGAGTTTGTCTCCCTCTCTTTTTCAAAAGTAACTCTTAAAGCTGTTACCTCCTTAGTCAGGCTTTGCTCCAGGTTATCCACATTCGCTGACAGGTTAGTGAAGGCTGTGCTTGATTCCTTCAGCTCATCAATGTAAACCCCAATAATAGCTGTCTCAACAGGCTATTCTTCTAGCATATCCTCTAGCTCTTCAAACTTTGTAGTAAAAACACTGAGGACAGTAAACTTTTCTTGCTCAACAACTGGAAGAATAACTTGTTGAAAAAATTCATTAACAACAACATTAGGTATATTTTCAGTAGACTGACGTACATGTTCTTTCTCAGTAACCTGTGTCATTGGCTTCTCCATAGCCTATAAGGTAGTCTGACCTTCACTAGCCTGTATCACAGGCTCATCAACAGTCTTTTCCACTATCTCCTTCTCAACCTTTTCATAGCCATAGGTAGGTTGGCTCCCTCAACCCAATCCCCACCTACATCATTTTTCTCTTCCTCAGTGGACACTCTCTCAAGTCCTTCAATAATCATGGCCTCAGTCATCTTTCTCTCTACTAACAGGCCAAAGGCCTCTTCATTCAGCAACTTGCTTATCTTTCTAACCCTTGAACCTCAGGACTTATCTCTCTTCCTTCTTCCATATTCCTTTCTCCTTAATCTTTACAGCCTCAAGACTTTCATATAGGTAAAGATCCTTCATCTTGACCAACAGCCTAACCCTCTCAAACATGCTTTTGAGAGTAGGGTGAGAATCAAGAATGGGATAAATAGTCTCCAGCTCGTAGTTAACCTCTTCCTTCAGAGTATCTAAGAATGTATACTCAGGTTCTTCCTCAGGGGAGTTATATACAGGAATAATTTCAGTGGTGTGTGGTGAGGTGACCTCCATTTGGTTTTCACTTTCAGGCTTTTGAGTGCCTTCAGTGGGGTTAAGTTGTAATTCAGGTAGGAATGTTATTTTGGCTTCCTCTTCACGCCGTTGAGAGACTTCAGAGGTTTCTTCACCCACCTGCCCTTCTTCAATACCTTCCAGGGCAGTTGAGGCCAACATATGTATAGGGGACTGTATTCCCTCCTCCTCAGTGGCCTTCTCATTGGATGATGGAGTGGAAGGCTGTCCAGTCTGTTCAGAACTATTGCTTGACAAAGTCTTGCTCTTAGAGATGACTTTCTTGACCAATCTTCTCATTTTCTTCTCTAGTTGTTCCTCCTTGTGAGTCCTTATTTTCTCACTGGGCTTGAGGACCCTCTTCTTAATCTATTTGGGTGGGCTATCATCTGAGGACTCCAATGTCTCCACAGTGGACTTGTCCTACATAGGTTTCTTCCTGTTCACAGGTTGAGGTACTTCAACCTTCATCTTTTCCAGCAATTTCTCAGAGTTGAATAAGATTTTAGACTTGTTCCATGGTCTGAACTCTAGTAAAGTGTAGTTTAGCTTCAAGTTCTCAATAATCAATCAGACCTTTGTGATATAGCACAACTTGTGCTCTATCAACAACTTTCCTTTGACATTCTTCATCTTCTGCCTTTCATCTCTCAAGTTAGAGATGAAGAAACTGTGCCAGATAAACCTTGTCTTCCCAGAGTATATAATGGAAGCCATTAGCCTGAGCTTTGGCTTACTCACCTGTTCAATGCTCCCCTGGTTGGCCAATATGCACTTGCCAACAATCTCAGCCAAAATCTCAACTCAGGTTTGAGTAGCTTTTTGTTCAGATTGGGCACATACCATTCCTTTTTTTTTTTATTACACCCAAGAAATTTTCCTCATCCCCAGCCATGAAGGCACCAAGATCCTATCCTTCATGTGGTAGTCCGAGGAAGTCATGTAAATCCTCCTATTTCAGCACAAATTTGTGTTCATACTCTACTGCTTAAGTGACAGACTCCTCTTTCTTATTCTTCCTAGTCTCCACTTTCTCTATCACTACACAAGACATAATGGAGGTCCTAGTCTTCTCTAGCTCCATGAAAAACTCCAACACTTGCCTGTCATAGAATTTATCAGGCCCCATCATCAAGAACTTCTTCAAACATGCTTCAGTAACCATATCTAAGGCCTTCTTGATATGGGCAAGACCTGGATCTGAGAGAACCTTAGGATGATTGAAACATACAATAGGTTCATACCAAAAGTTACTACTTTTGGACAGATCCTTAACATGAACATATAGTTTTGCAGTCATTTTGTGAAAGATTTTGTGTAGGGATTGCAAAGATAGAATGACAAGTATAATAAGGGTGCTTGAAAGTACGAAAGTAAGATTGTTGTAATTTGAGTGGGAGGTTCAATTTATATGAGTGTTCAAGGGCTCAGATGAGTTTGAGAAATTTTAATCAACGGCTCAGAGAGAAGTAATTAGGGAAGATAAAGTGGTTTATATTCCCAATTATCAAAGGTGTGATATTTAAGAAAAGACGATTATGATATTGTCTTTTCACGAACCCATTTTTACTACTTCTCCAAGAAATAACTATGCATGTTCTATTGAATTAAATGCGGTTCAGACACTATTCTCGAGAAAGTAACTACCCTTGACATGGTAGTTGGTTGTTGACAGGTGACCTTTCTCAGTGACTTGAATTTTAGTGGAGTTGAGTTTGCAGTAGACTCAACATAGTTTACAAGGGACTGTTCCACCTTAATAAGTGACCTGTTGATCAGGGTAGTTGTTCCCCCTTACTGAGGTCGACTGTGATTATAAAGTGCCCTATTTATGAGCTTCCTTAACCTTTATCTAATAGTCCCAATTCCATAGATAATTCATGAAATCTAGTTTTTGCCAGAGGCTTTGTGAGAATATCAGCCCTTTTTTTATCAGTGTGAATTTTTACAGGAGTCGCATCTGTTGATAAAATAAGTGATGTGCGTGCTTAAAAAAGTAATTAACTAAGTCCGTCGAGTCCAAAAGAATTAATCAAGCACGAAGAAAGAATGAGGTCGAAGAAGGCTGGTGACGAGTCAGCAGCTTATAGTAAAGCAGGCTGGTGATGATCCAGCAACTTAGTATAAAGCAGGCAGGTGCTACCAGTAATTCCTATATAATGTAACGATATTCATTCGAATAAAGGGATACAAAATTTATCCTCTAACGATGTACTGCTTATACGATATGCTTATATACGATCTACCTGATTATATATCAAACTTCACATGCACATCTATTTCAGTATATTGTTGATAAAATCAAGGTAATTCATCGAACCATCGTCTCTGAAAGTCCATATGAGGATTAAAAAAAAATTAATTTTATCGATCGCTGGAGACGAAGCTCCAGCCACCCACGGCTGTCTTAAAAAAAAAATAACCGTGTGAATCACAGAAATGACAACCCACGCACGTTGTAGCCTAAATCATAACGGCACCACCCCATTCGACCGTCTTCCAAGCCGGCGCCGCCCGCGCCAGTTCTACCGATTGGATTCATAGTTCTGTGTCGCTGCACCGCTTATGTATGAGTTAAAGCGGGAGGGACATAACCACACACCCGACAGCGACGCACGACAAACTCCACCTCATCAACTGCTGTAACTGAAGCTTGAAGATTTGCTATTGGGCCCCACAAAAATTACTTGCTGACGTCCCAGAGTTAATCACGGCCACCGTCATTCACGCGGGAGGCCTGGTCGCCATTTTGGAGTTGTTCGCCCCACGCCAAAAATTATTTGAATTAGCCGCTGAAATCATTTGAGGGAATGAAGGATGTTTGTGAAGGCTGTTCATCTATAACAATAAATTAATACTGAAGGAATTCTATTGGGCTATCAAATACTAATTGGGTCAGGTTATATGCTATAGCCTAATTAATTAATTACTAAAGGAAAAAAATGTGCCTATAATTTTAATAAATCTAATAAAATTTTGGACCAATCTTTTTACTATAAAATTAAAAATTAATATACTAACCGTCTAGGCGGTCGTTAATTTAAAAAAAAGCGACGCGGTCGTTAAACGGTACCAAACAGGTCAAGACCCGAATCCCTTAGCGACCGTAACGGTGGTCGCTAAATCGGCGACCGTCAGAAAAACAATCGCTAAGTTGAGCAACTAAGGTCTTAGCAACCGACTAAAAATGGTCGCTAAATTTTATTAACGACCAAAAAGCGATCGCTAATTTGATTGTTAAAACGCGCATTTTTTATAGTGGGGGAGGATGCGCCTAATATCAGGACCCGTCTCAAATCTGATGGATTTTTATCTAACAAGTCCAAATCCGCCCAAGACCCATTTAACCAAATTTATACTCGGCCCATATGAAATAGGTGGCGGGTTCAGATTTAAACCTGCCTCATTATCATCTCTATACATACATGTATATATGTACATCACATAAACCCTTTATCTATGGGTATGCATGCACTGTATGACATAAGACCCAATCAAAATCATCCATAAGATACAATATTGCCGTTGAAAATCTTCTATTCCGACAATGATATGCATACAATGACATAAGACCCAATCAAATCATCCATTTGCCTAATATGAAGGCAATTGTGCTCATTAATCACATCTCTCTGTAACACCCAACTAAATACGGGCAACTACAGATTAAATGGGACTACTCATTTAAAACTCCTCTACCACTTTAATCATTAAGAATTTATCTATAAATTCAGACGCAAATCCCTAATAATATTCTCATCCAAAAAAAAATCAAACTGATAGATATTCAACACTTGACAACATGGGTTCTACAGTGGTTTTTGTTGGCCTTTGTTTAGCTATGCTTCTTTTCATTTCCTCACAAGTAGCTGCATCTTCCAATACTGAGGACACATCATGTAAGTAATTTCTAATTTGCATTCACCTAATCCATCATCTATATATATAGATTAAAATTAATTTTCATCTATCAATTAATTCGATATGACCTTAAAAATATAATTAATTTGACTAAAATTTTCTTCTCAGATTGAAATTCATAAAATCACATATATAGTTTAGTATTTCATGGCTTCCATATTGTATATGGGTGCGATAATTGAGTGTGTATATACATATAACTATCAAATATTTAGTCAAGTGTATCAACATATTCATCACGAATATTAAATTTTGAGGTCAATAAAATCTATAACAATTATAACATTATATCATTGATCCAAAATTTTGATATTTCTGATAAGATTTTTTATACTTCTGGTCAAATGTTTGATATTTTAAAATTGGATTATCATAAGCTTATCATGGATCATTTTCATACAAAATTTTATCATATATATATAGTCTTAGTCTTGTATGGACTAGGTGCATCGTGCAACTCAAATGTATTTTTAAAAAGTTACACTCATTTATTATTGAAAAATATATATATTTAAAAATATATTTTTCAGTAATTACATATGTAACTTTTTAGTAGTATTTTGTGTAACTTTTTAAAAATAAACTTGAATTGCATGGTGCACTTTAATGCACGATAGAATTACTCATGATATATATATATTTTAGTTACTACTTTCACGCAACATCTGTTCAAAAAGTAATGAAATTGTGTTACCTATTTGGTAATTTTAAAATAATATTAAGATCTTCTTCAATTCTCCATTGATCTTCTAAATCATAAATAATAATGCGGTATATACACACGACTGGCTTTCAACACTGTGAATTATTTTCTCAACTACATTTATAATATATAGAAACAATATTTACCACGTGGGATGAATTATATAAAATCGAATATACATATATACACTACAAAAAAAGCGGGTTTTAGCGATCGATTTTGGTGGTCGCTAAAACACCAGTCGCAAACATTTAGCGACCGCTTTTAAGTGGCGGTCGCAAATTTACGACCACCAAAACGGTCGCAATGGTGGTCGCAAAAATGTCCGGGTATTGACCCGGTTTGGTTTGTTTTAAATTAGCGACCGCCTCTCTGCGGTCGTTAAATTTAATTGCGGAGTCGTTAAATTTAAGCAGTCGCTAATTATGTTAATTAATTATAATAATAATTTTAGAGTAATTTTGCGACCGCTTCTAGCGGTCGCTATTTATATTTTAACGACCGCTTTAAGCGGTCGCTATTTATTTTAAATAATTATAATAATAAATTATATTTATATTTTGCGACCGCCAATAGCGGTCGCTAAATTTTTACGTAGCAAAAAAAATGTGGCCAAAATGGTTCGAACCCAGGCCCTTTCGAGGGCTGGCTGGGCTCGAACCACTTGGCCACGGACCCAACATCTTAACCATATCATCACATATTTTATATGAGCCTTAATTGGCTTAAAATAAAAGTTGTAAACTTTGTTCCTGTAAGGAGTCAAACTCGCAACCTCTGGGCATCTCAGAGGTGGCTATTCCACTCAGGCACTTGCTACTTTCGTTTATTTTTCTGCAACTAATTGTATATAACTCCAAATTAAGTCACGTTTTTTTTTAAATCCATCAAATTAATTTCTTTTCGTCTCTAATTTATTAATGTATATATATTTCAATAAAATTTTGTTAATGTTATAAATTTTATAATTTACATTTCTCTTTTTTTTTATTCGTCTTTTTGCAATTAATAGTATATAATTCCAAATTGTGTCTCGTTTTTTTTTTTAAATTCATCAAATTAATCCTTTGATACTTAATATAAATATATATATATATATTTCAACCATAAAAATGTAATGTTATAAATTTAATAATTTACAATACCAAAGTTTTTATTTGTTCATTTTTATTCAATTAATTGTATATAACATCAAATTAGCCACAAATTTTAATATTCTAAATTACTACAATTTGATATCATAAAAAATAATTTTGATGTAAAACATAAAATTTTAAACATTCAAAATATATTAATAAAAAGTTAAAATACTTAATATTCAATTAAAAAAAAATTGTTCAACATAACTAGCCGTTAGAATTAAAATTGGGCTCCCATCCTTCAAGATCCCCACCATCGCCACCCTCATTCCCACGAGGAGACACACCACCACTCGTACCGGCATTTGACTCATCATCCGAGTCCTCCGAAAATGGAATATTAGGGGCTTAAGAAACTTGAGCCAACCCAGCCTGCATCTTCCTTTCTTTTCTCTCTTGCTTGGACAACTTGTCCTTCAACTCGGCCACTTCCTGCCGGAGATTGACGTCAGGATGAGAGGACATAGAATATGATGCTGAGCTCAAGCGGTGCGTCTGACGGGCAACCTTACTGTAAGCTCCCAACCCTAGTATCTTACCCCTATTGACTCAAGGCCAAATCAACATAGAGGCGGTCCTCATCAATAGGGGTAGGTGTAGGGTTCTCCGGAGTAGGTGACGCTTGTGTCCGAGCCTCCTCGAGAGCAGTTTTGTACTTGTTCTAAAATTAAACAAAATAAAATATTAATTTTATTTTAATAGACTAATTAAAATCGATTTAGAAATACATTCTAATTAGGTACTTACGTGAAGCTCGGTGGTGCGGGCATAAGTGGATTTCCTAGTCTCATTCACTGGGTGAAGAATGGAAAGAGACTCGAAGAGTTTGGGCCTCCGTCCATACGCTTTCTCCTTTAAGAATTAATTATAATAATTTAATTAAATATAATAATTAATTATAAATTAAGAATTATAAATGAAAATACTTACAAAGGCGAGCCCGTGCTCGTAGGCGGTCCGGGAGCCACCTCGATGTATGGCGACTCCTTCTCCGTTCGGATTGCTCATCTGATTTTCTCGCGCCTTACGAGCTCTCTCCTGGTGTGCCGGATCACTCCAGTAACCCACCAAACCGTCCCAGATCGCCCGTCCATCAGGGTCTTTCCCCAAGTCAACTGTCTCCCCTTTAAGTATCCAATTTTTCTTCATCTTGGAGACTATTTTCTTCATCCGGCATTGTGCTCTACTGCACCATAGCTCCTCCACCATAACGTTGTCTGCCGGATCCCAAAAACACAATTTCTGCAATTCAAACAATTCCCAACAATTAATTACTCAAATATTAATAATTACTAAAAATATTAATTATTAAGCAAATATTAATAATTTTATACCTTTAACTAATCAAACATCGCTCTCCTCGTGGCCTCAGGTACACCAGTCCACGATGCAACTCCATAAGGCCAAGTGACCCTCATAATGCACGTCGTGACGTGCTCAGTAACCGTGTGGCCCGGAAGCAAGCTGAATAAAAAAAATTATTATAGGAATTATTATATAGGAATTATTATATAACAATAAAATAAAACCTGAGATGCTTGTGATGCAAAGATGAAGGGGTCGTATGCAGCTGGATATTTTTTGCAGATGTTAATATCAATGATCTTGTAGTTTGCATCAACTCTCCTCCCTTCTCGTGGCCTTGGACGCTTTACAGGAGGTCTATCCTTTAGAAAATTCTTTATGTCCCTCCGAAACACATGATCATCACATAGAAACTTCCTGTGGTTGTCGAACCATGATATCTTTTTACTCTTTGGAAGATAAAATGCATCAGACTCATCCATGCAGTACGGGCACGCTAGTCTTCCAGCTGTCGACCACCCAGATAACATAGAATATACCGGAAAGTCGCTGATGGTCCATAAAATAGTAGCCCGTAACGTGAAGTTCTCCTTTTGGTACACATCGTACGTCTCTACTCCCAAATGCCACAAATATAACAACTCTTTAATCAACGGCTGAAGGTAGACATCAAGTTTAGGCTTCGGGTTGTGAGGACCAGGCACCAACACAGTGAGAAATATGTGTTGAGGCTTCATGCGCAACCAAGGGGGTAGATTGTAGGGAGTCAACAAAATAGGCCACAAAGAATACTTTTTCCCGTGCATACCGAATGGAGCAAATCCGTCTGTGCATAAACTAAGTCTCACGTTTCGCTTCTCACTCGCAAAATCTGGGAACTCTCTATCAAGATGTCTCCACGCATTAGAGTCTACAAGTAATACCCTAAGTTTTCATGTCCATATTTGCTTCACTAAATATTTTGTGATATTCTATGAGCTTATATGACACATTTATATTGAATTTATGCATGGGCACAATTATATGTTTAATTGCTCGATACTTGCTATTAATTTATTATTTGCTCGATATATGTTTATTCTTGAGATTTTAGAATTTTTATATGCTCTTTATTTGTCTCTTAAAGTATTTAACTTAAGATTAAATGTAGTTTTTAATTTTAGTAATTTATTCATAAGGTATAAGTGATAAAATGAAACTTTCCTTAAGAAACAATTTGTGTAATGTTTACTTGATATTTTATAGAATTAATATATAGACTTTGTAATTAATTTAGAACCTTAAGAGAACTTTAATATATTTTAGGATTTTAAGAAAGTCAAAATTATTACATAAGCCATGACATAAGCATGACCTAAGTGATTACCTAAACATTACACATCACCTCCTTAAACCTCCTTACTTGGAGGTTAAGTAGAAGGATTTAGAAAATTTTAGAAGCCTCAAGACATGTCCAAAATTACCAATAAATAGGGCTCTACATCTTCACTTTTGAACCATGAGAAAAACACACAAACATACATACTAACCTTGAGTTTCCAAGAAAGAAGAGGAGAAGAGATTTCAATCCATCAACACTTAGGTAAGCTTCTTAACTTCATGTTTAAGTAATGATTAAGATAGGGGCATGATTAGGTTATAGGAAATTAAGAAAGAGATGATAGAAGTTTGAAATCAAGTGATTGTGATGTTATATAATGTTCTCTTCATGTATTTCATGTTTTAATTCATTCTTTCACAAGGTATGAACTTAAACATGTTTATTTATGTTCATAACTTGGAAAACATGAAATTGTGTGAATAAATTTGAAGTTATGTTGAGATGATCATCATGTACGCATAAAAAACGAAATCTGGACCAAGTTTCGTTTAAAAATTCATTCTGACCGATTGATGCAGTGAAAAATTTTGAAAATATTTTATGTGATAAAATACTGATTATCGAAATTAGGTTTAAAATTTCGTATCTATTGGAGTAATATTCGATTTTTGGTGATTTTTCAAAGATGAACTAGGTTTTTTGAACTCTATAACTGAAACAGTAAAAGTTGCTAGGATTAAAACATAATCGGTTAGGTTTTTATAAAAATTCAAAGTACAGTGATAAACTACATAAAGTTGGAAGTTTATAGTTAAAATTTCAAAGGTATTGGACTTATGATTGATTTATGGTGAATTTTCTATGTTAAGGGGTCATAAATATATTATTAGTTTGTTCTTAGTAAAAATTGTAGCGTTTAGTAAGGAATTTCAGAAATTAAAAATTATGGTATTAAACTAAATTAAGTTGTGTTTATGTGGTAAAAATTTTAGAATTTTTGGGAAAGTAGTTTATTTTATATTAATTTTTAATTGATGGTTGCAGAAACTGAAATTATGTACGAATTGTTCGAAATAGTCCGTTTATATTTTACGGTCGATATTACTTTAGGACATGTTATTTGATAATTATACATGCTTAATTGATACTTATGATCTTTGATACAACTTTTGAATATGTTTGGAGACTAAAATTGAAATTTTATGTGTATATCATATGAAAGATGTTGATATGTGAATTTCATGATTTATTTAAAAGTGAAGGGATAAGTACAAATTTTCTATCATTAAAATTTTCTTTGTAGGTTCAAATCTACAAGGTGGGGAATCACTTCACTCTTCACAGAGTGTTACTTTTATTTACAATTGCATTTATTAAATGTTGAATGTTAAATATTTGAGTCTGGCCCGCTATCGACTGGCCCTGAGTTTGAGATAGTCCACCTAAATGGTGGCAACTGAGATAGTCCAGTCGCCCCGGCACCCCTGGTTGGTCACACCACCCAGAGATACCCGGTGAAATTTCGGGGGCTCACATGTTATAAACATTGATGTTTTAATTTGTGCAATTGTCAAGAGATTCACCACTAAGTGTTTACAAACACTTATTCCTTCTACATTTAATTTTTACAGATGCTATGGATCCCGACGTGGGTGAATGAACTCGGCTGGCAGTGGCGATTTGTTTTATATAAATTTACGTTTAGAACGCTATTTGCAAAAATTTAAGGCTACGGCCGTACTTATTTTAAGCCTTCCGCTGTATAAACTTGTGGCGTATTTTAATACTCTATATATTATTTAGTAGCATTCCTACTTGTGCCACATCACATTTTTGTATTATTTAAGT
>JAPKLY010001795.1:24807-34938 GCA_026898435.1 Prunella vulgaris
AGTAGCATTCCTACTTGTGCCACATCACATTTTTGTATTATTTAAGTGGGGATGTTACACTACAGGATGACGCATCTCTCCGAAATTCTGACAAGAACACTCCTCAGCATGCCATATGTCATGTCTTTTGCAACGACACTCGACTGATATAACCTCTCTAGACGTGGAGTGATAGGAAGATAATACATCGACTTGAAAGCTGTCTTCTTCCTACGATCAGAGGGTTTGAACCTAGGGTGGCTGCACATCCTGCACTGATTAATGCTTTTGTCGTCGCCCCAAAACTGCATACAACCATTGGTACAACAATCAATCTTCTGAAACGGTAAACCCATATCCTTCAACAACCTCTTACTTTGATAGAAATTTTCTGGCGCTGTGTTCTCTTTAGGTAGAGCCCGTTTGAACAACTTTGCGAATTGATTGTAGACTTTTTGACTCACTTTGCCTTCAGTTTTGATGGACAACATCTGAGCGTTGAATGACAACTGAGTCTCAGTATCACAACCAGGAAACAATTTTTTATCGACAGATTTGAGCATCTCGAAAAATTTCTTTGAATGGGGATTTGGTTCCTCCTCCATGGCTGTGTTGTGAACACCCAAACCAGACTCATCAATCATCGTATGATACCATTGGAATTCATCTAGCTCATCCAATGGTGTAGACGGGTCGCAGCTCGAACCACCAATCTCAAATCTCTCACCTCCACAACTACTCAACTTATCATAGAAGGCAATCACTATTTCCAAATTATAATTCCACCTGCCTTCGCCATGTCCGGTCCAATTATAATAAAATGGAGCAAAACCGAACCTCACAAGATGAGTTTTAACCTCATGTATGCTCAAAAATCTTCTGTTACTGCACTTTCTGCCTGAACAAGGACATCTAATCCGACCACAACTATCCATGCAATTTGGTTTACTATAGGCAAACGTAATAAACTCATCAAGTTTCTCGCAAAATTCATAATTCATATTTCCTTGTATCAAACGAGGCATTTCATACATCCAATGACGATCAGGGAGTTCCATCTGATACAAATTAAAAATAAATAACATATTATAAAAAAATTCGGCAGAGTTTCGAATATAAACAAACATATCCAATTTTTTTACACAAAAAATCAACTATAATCAATTACAATAATTATTCACATTATCAATTCTAATACATGAATATTATAAATTCTAAAATTTAATTAGTCACATGAAGAACACTTATAAAACATATATAATACACAAAATTAAAAATTAAACGGTAAAATTGTAAAAACGTACGGTGAATTAGAAGCAACGAGCACAATATAATAATAGACCTCCACAATTGCCACCAACACGTTGAAACAATGCTCGTTTGAATTTGGGAGATTTTTTGGGGTGGGAGTGGGGTTTTTTCCCCAAAAAAACTGAAGAAAATAGAAGCAGATTCTATTCTATAATCGCATTTTAGCGACCGTCATTTTTAACTTAGCGACCGCTTTAGAGGTAGCAAAATTGTAAAATTAAATGGGAGTCAACTACCCTAAACCGGAAACTAATTTAGCGACCGCTTTGGCGGTCGTTAAATTAATGTTTATATTTGCGACCGCCAAAACGCGGTCGCTAATATTCAACAAACAAACCGGTTCTACTTTTCCGGGTTGCCATGTACGGGTTTAAATTTTAGCGACCGAATTTCTACTAGCGACGGCTACATGGCGGTCGCAAATTACTTTATTAATATGTTGCAACAGCTTTTGGCGGTCGCAAAATGTAAAATTGATTCAGCGACCGCTAGCGGTCGCTAATTTTCCAAACTTTACCAAAACACCACGGCGGTCGCTATTTTTATTTTAGCGACTGCTTTAATGGAGGTCGCTAAAAGCCGCTTTTTTTGTAGTGATATATATCTTTCCCTCCATCTTTTAGTCAAAAAAATTTACCACAATTTATGTTACAGAACTTTGATATTATACACCTCTGAATTAATTTAGTTATGTGTAGTAGCAAATTAAAATGACAAACTCAATTCATTGTGCATTAATAATTAAAATAGCTAAGGAAGCTGAGAAGATAGATGAAGCAGCAGTGGGTGATGCCAAATATGAAAGTTACCCTGGTGGCGGATATGGTAGATATCCAGGTGGACGTGGAGGCTACGGAGGACGGGGTGGATATGGCAGCTACGGAGGACGTGGTGGCTATGGTGGTGGTCCCGGTGGTGGATATGGAGGATACCCCGGACGTGGTAGATATGGTGGGGGTCCCGGCGGTGGATACGGAGGATACCCCGGACGTGGTGGATACGGTGGGAGTCCTGGCAGTGGATACGGAGGATACCCCGGACGTGGTGGATACAGTGGGGATCCTGGCGGTAGATATGGAGGATATGGCGGACATGGTGGATACGCTGGCGGTCCCGGTCAGTGTTGTAAATAGGGTGATATATAGACAAAAAAATCTGTATAAATCAGTCGCTAATTCGGTCGCTAAACGTTATTAGCGACCAAAAAGCGGTCGCTAATTGGGTCGCTAAAACGAGCGTTTTTTGTAGTGATATATAGACAAAAGATCTGTATAAATTCGAGTTCACGGTGAGCTCGAGTTCTCAATTATCACTGTCATGTATATTATACGCTATCACTGTTATGTATATTCACTATGGCTATTATATATATACATTATCACCATTAAAAAATTAAATATATTTTTATAACAGTGATAGTATATATATGAATAACAATGATAATGATTATACATGACAGTAATACGAATAAATGTAAACTAGAATTCACTAGAGACTTACTCATATATAAATTGTTGTATTAATAAAATGCATGCATACATTCAGGTGAAGCATGTTTCGTGTGTTTGTACACTTGTTTTTGTTTAAATTTTCATCCGATATGTTGTTGGGCCTTATAATATAAAATATTGGTAATGAATATTCCACAGTTTGTGTATTTACTGCCTCCGTGTTTGTTTTTTTTTTTTAATTGTGGTTTTCGAAATTTAATATAGCTTTTAAATATTTATATATATTCACTGATACATACATATCATAAAAAGAAAAGACACTGAGGAAAATAATTAACGTCAGATTTTTATAACGTTCATCTTTAACGTGTACGTACTCCGTTCCACATAAATTTACACATTTTTTTAATTTAGACGTTATATGATTAGTGTGAAAATTGCTCGAAATTCATATGCTTTATTTAATTAATTTAATAGGATTTCATGCATATTTTACATTAGTTTGACTAATTATATTTAATTTCGAGAAAGCTAGTGTTTTGCTATTTTTTGTAGGAAATGAGAATGTTTGGAGCAAATCACGTGCCTAATATTTTGTTGAGTCAATCGAAGAAATAGATCGAGAGGAAAAAATGGAATGGGTTTTTCATTATTCTTGAGCCCAAGCAAGCAACAGCCCATTGCCTTGAGAAAAAGAAGCGGCCCATTTCAAAAATTAAATTGAGAAGGGCTTTCAGCCCATTTGGAAATTAAATGGAAAAGGCAGCAGCCCATTTGGTTTTTTTTATTTTTTCTTTAGAAAAGGCCCACAGCCCATTTTGCAATTGAGGGCAGCAGCTAGGTTGGAAGGAAGCAGAACATACTTAGCCAAAAAAAAAAAAACAGAGAGAGGCGCAGCTTTGAGGGGGCGATTTTTTTACAGCATCTGAGAGAAAAAAATGTTGAGTTTTGAGAGTCTAAAATATTAACTCCAATCACCGGGTGGGGTGCCTATTTGGAGATGAGGGGAGTATTTTTGGCTTCAAGATTTAAGATGATTCAATCCAAAATGTGTTTTAGGGTTATTTCTAACTTTTATCTTGTTTTTCAATTAATAGTTCATGAATTTATTTCCCTTTATTTTGCAAGATTTAGGGTTTTAAATTAATGTGCTAGTACTCTTAGTAAATTTTAGGTGTTGAGATTATTAAGGATTTTGAACTTATGTTTTAATTTAACTATTTCTAGTTTAATTTCATGATTGTTGTTGATTCCATTGATGGGCTTTATTGTGCTTTAGTTAATTTTCTTGTCTAATTTATGTATGAATTTATGCTTGCAATATTACTAAGGTAGAGTGAGCTAAGGAATTGCATGATGATGATTTGAGAATTAATTAGAAGATTTAATTGTGTCTTTTATGCATTCGAGAGAAGGTAATTGGTAGTAGAACCCCCATCATTAGACATTTTAGCTCGAATTTAGAGAACGAAAAGTGGAGGATTAGGAGGACGCTTTAGTACCGGGTTTGGGAACACCTCATTGAGAGGCAATATAACCCGAATGGAAAAAAGTTGTCTTTCATAGCTTTTTACTCTGTCGAGCTTATTGTTAGCCTAGAGTAATTAGTCATTTCACACAATTGAGAAATTAACTAGAGTAGTTTAATTAAATCATTTGCTTGACTTTTATAATTTGATCATCAATTAGATTTCCGTTCCTCTCTCCTCCTTGACCCTACTTGGTCGGGTGCCCCTTTTTATTTAGTGTGTTTTTTGTTCTTTTCTTTTTCTTGCTTCCCCGGTTTAGCAACTACAATAACATATTGGCACATATATAGCACTAGGGCGACATCGCACTCCTAAATCTCGTGGTTCGATACTACTTGGTCGTTATACTCTGTATTCTACTACGATGATCTCGTACACTTGCGGGGGAGTAGCAAGAAAGTTTGTTTTGCTACGAAAAATCCGACCAACTCATTACACATTATAAATTTGTGCACTACTATAAAAGTAAACATTGATTTACGTGCACACTTACAAAATTATTCACATATTTACCCATATACACTACTTCATATATAAAACATATTTTTTTTAAAAAATTATCTTACTGTAGAGTGCAAATTCCTACAGACAGATGAAGTAATAGATATAAATAAATATTATGACAAATTATTGTCAGTAATATATTATTTTTAAATATTAAAGACTGTAGGCAAATAAAATTCATTGCCAAATAAAATAACACTGGAAAAGTTACTTGTTAAAATGCCAAACAAATTTATTATTGGGAATTTAGGTTAATTCGATTCCTAAAATAATAAACTAAATCGGACCTTTAAAGTCCAATAAATTAAATCGGACCTCTAAAGTCCAAAAAATTTGGGCTTCTAAAGCCTAATAAGTGAAATTGGACAACTAAAGCCCGACAAATCAAGTTGGACCTCTAAAGTGCAATAAATTAAATTGGGCCTCTAAAGTCCAGTAAATTAAATCGGATCTCTAAAGTCCAGTAAATTAAATCGGACCTCTAAAGTCCGATAAATAAAATTGGACCTCTAAAGTCCGATAAATCAAGTTGAACCTCTAAAGTCTAATAAATTAAATTGGGCATCTAAAGCCCAATAAGTTAAATTGGACCTCTAAAGTCCGATAAATCAAATTGGATCCCTAAAAGTCCAATAAATTAAATTGGGTCTCAAAAGGCCTAATAAATTAAATTGCCCCTTAAAAGCCTAACAAATTAAATTAAGTCCAGTATAATAAATCAAATCTTAGAAGCCCAACAAATCTTTCAAAATATCCTTGAGATTTATCAAATTTGGTATATTCTGGGAATATTCCCCAAATCAAATCTTCCGGCCCATTAATTCTGGCCTGTGAATCTAGAATTCCACACCTATAAATAAGAGTCTCATTCTAGCCGTTTGACACACACAAAAAAAATTAAAGAGTAAGTCTGAGAACAAAGTCTGATAAGTCCGCAAATCAAAGATCTTTTAAGATCAAAGTTCCAAGAAGTCCCTAAAATAAAGTGGAGAGAGGGGAGGGGACAAAGTTTAACCTGGGGACAATGCCAGATGGTGGACGTATCTGGGACGGCTTGGTTGCCCACTGGATAGATCTGCCTGTGATGGAAAAGTCCAAGAAGGCCCAACAAAACTAAATGAGCGACCCTATGGGGCAGGCGTCCCCAAACATCGGGCTGGCTTTCAAACTATCTACGAGCACAGTATCACTTTGGTAAGTATTTAATTTTTTAATACTCAATTATAAATTTATTAATTTAATTTAATTTTCTAATAAAAGAGGGAGTACGGACGGCAGCCCTCCCACTTCGAGAGACTGAGTTTTAGTCACCCAGTAAATCAAGAGACTGGGGAGTCCACCAACCACCGCACCACCGATATACGCGTAAGTATTTTATTATTTAATTCTAATTAGTCTTTAATTATTTTCCTTATTAATATTATTTTATAATTTTATTTTGTTTAATTTCTGAACAAGGTGAGAAAGGTCATCATCCAGGCCCATGCGTAAACGGAACCCACCCAGGAGAACCTTACTCCTGCCCCTATTGATGAAGATTGCATCTATTTGGATGTGGTCGGAGTCAAGAAGGGGAAGATAGCAGGACTGGGCAGTCACAATAAGGATATCCGGCTATCCCAGTGCCAAAATAGCACCTCGTCCTACTCGATCAACTCTCATCACTTCCCCGATCTAGAGCGCTAGTTTTTCGCGGTGAGGAAGGAGTTGGAGAGGAAGCAAAACAAGAGGGAGAAGATGAAGAAACAAATGAAGATATTAAAGCACAAAGCGGCGAAGATGAAGACATGGTTGTCCGCCCTTTCTGAAAGGGTCAGTATGACAATTCCCAGGTCCTCTGATTCGAGTGATACGGGTAGGAGTGAGAATGAGGGTGGGAGTGGGAGTGGGGTTGGGGATGGGGGTGGGGTGGATTTGATTTGTAGATAATCAGTAAAAAAAATTGTTGAATAATTTATTTATTTTCTTGTCGAACAATTTATTTATTTTCTAGTTGAATATATTTTTATTTATGTTCTAATTTTCTATATATTTATTTTTTATGTTTTAAATTTTATGTTACTGATATATATATATATATATAATCAAATTAATTTGATGAATTTGACTCAATTTAGAGTTATATAATTAAATGCATAAAAATAACAATTAAAAAAATTGTAGTGTAAAATATTAAAATTTTAAATTAAAAAAAGTTATGGAGATATATATATATATATATATATATAAATTAGAAATTAAAAGAAATTAATTTGATGAATTTAAAAAAAATGTGAATCAATTTGGAGTTATATACTAAAAACTAACAAATAAAACAAATTAGTAGCATATATGTATGTACATCACATAAACGGGAAAATATCATTTTTGGTACCCAAAGTTTACTTTGTTTCGATTTTGGTACCCAATGTTTGTCCACTATCAAAATTGGTCACTGAAGTACATTTTTAGTATCAAAATTTGGTCCTGCCGGTAGTTGGCTCGTTATTAACTAACGGAGAGAGCTAATTTCAGTGCCAAAATTATTAGGACTTCATCGGTCACAACCCCTCTTCTCTCTTTTCCCCTCTCCACTCTCAAATCCTAATTTCTACGAATTCAACAGATATTTTTTCCTCAATTGAAGTTTTTACCAAGCAAATACACAATTTGTAGTTCATAACTGCATCAATGTCAAAAAGAAGCAAGCTTAGGTCTGATCCCGAATATGGTAAGATTACGATTTGTTATGTAATGTCGCTGTTCATTGTTTTTACTTGAATTTTTATCAAAAAATTTCTTTTTATTATGCAGATCTTAATAATGAACCAACACTTTTTACATTAAAAGTTTTTCATGGTGGTAAAATGGAAGATGGTCGTAATAGAAAATATGTAGGGGGATCTTTAGATTATTTTGACAAAGTTGATTGTGATATGTTTGGGTTAATTGAATTGCATTATTTTGCTAATCAACTAGGATATGATGGGAACAAAATTAGGTTTTGGCATTAATATGGAAATTGTTAGGTGTAAAGATAAGCTGAGTTTGAGTGCTGAAGATTAGTCAGGAATCCTGATCCTGAGAATTGGATCCGGAGGAATATTCCTGAGGAAAGCATCCTGAGTCTGAGCGAAGACTTGATCCTGAGTCAGGAGTGTTCTGATCCTGACACTCATCCTGAATGTCATCCTGAGTGGTCAGATCAGTGAAGACACTGAAGACTCAGTAGAACTGAAGGCAATCCTGAGAGATCATCCTGAGCTAAAAATCACATACTCCCTGAGTCACTCAACATGAAGGCGATCCTGAGCTGACAGTTAAGAAAACAGAGCATGGCAAAGGCGACTTCACCAGAGTGATAAAGTCTGTTATTTGGGCAGCTGGTGGAGCAATCTCATTGGACGCCAGAACAGTTATTCAAGGCAGTTATAACCATACAAATCTCGTTGATTGGTTAAGAGCTCAAAGGTGGTTAAGGGTCTGATCTATAAATATGTATTAATTCCAGTCTTTTATGAGAGTGCTTCATTCTAAATCTTAGAGAGAAGAAAAAAGTTTGTATTCTGTAAATGATAGCTCCTTGAGAGTTACGTACCCAAGTGTAGGTTGATTTCAAGTAATAAAATTTCTCGGGAGACCGAGTGTCGAACCACAGGGAGATTTGGAAGAAAAAGATATTATCTAGTTGAGAGGTTTAAATAAAGTAACAAAATACTAGAGCTTCGGGATTCCACTTTAGATAAAAATACTAGAGTTATGATCTTGGTTATCTTTGATAACTCAATCGAAATCTAACAATCAAGTGATTTCAATCGGAAGATATAACTTTGAGCACATATAATACTTTTGAAAAGTACCTTTAGAAATTCGAACAAGTTTATAAAATCAATAGTTGATATGTAAAACTAAGCATTTGTTGTGCCAATAAGTCTACAACAAATCAAAGTAATGACACATCAAAACCTCTCTTAAGAACTCTTCAAATGACTAAAGGATTGAAACTTTGAAAATCTTTATTGAATAACCAAGAACATTACTAATACTTTACTAAAGCTTCATCCCTAACTCTAGTAAAATATTTAGCTACTCATACTAATACAATAAGAACTCATATTTCTAAGAGAGATACTAGACTAAGATAGAAGGATTACAAGGAAAATGGGATGCCTTCAAGGGTTGCTAAAGGGCTCTTTATATAGGCCTCCAAATAGTGAATCATGAAGACTTTAGGAACCAATTCACGTGGCCTGTAAACATCAGTAATTTAATTGCCCTTGCCGTCTGAATTTCATCTTGACTTCTGAATGAAAGTTGTAGGCCGTTGGATTAGCTTTCCAAGGAATCTAAGATCTCCAAAATTGGATCTCTAGATTGTGAGTTATGACCATAATAGTGGAGTTGGTAAAACTGGATTGTTTTTCTCCGCGAATTTATGGTGGTCTATTGAAAAACAGATATCTCAGCTTGCACAAAATCAACGCCTTTAATATTTCTACTGTGTCTTGATGAATTTCTTGTCTAACTAATGGATTTGGTCTTGTGTAAATTGGACTTTTGTGTGAATTATGGTGAATTATTTCCCAACATGTGTACTGAGATGGCGGAATTTTGAAGCCCTGCATTGATTGTCATTTTGACCATTGAAGCCGGAACTTTTGACACTTGAGCCCTGAAGACAAGTTGTAGAGAAACCAATTAGTGATCAAATAAAACTGGAATTGGTTCAATTGGTTTAGTGAGGCTCCAGATACTGTGCAAATACGAAAATGTGTTTTGAGTCCAAACATTGGACAGAATTGGAGTCTTCACTTATGAGTACAAATACAATCCAAACATGTAAAATTGGATCACTAAAGTGTCTTAAGTATTTAGTACATTGTCTTAGGTGTTCAATATCATAAAATTTGGATAAATATAACTCCACTTAAGACCTCAACAATATACAATAGACATAATGGTTAGGTTGAATTATACATATGCTTCTTATTTAAATAGAAAACATAAATACTTATAACTAATTAGAAAGTGTGAAATTATATATAAATACGCTAAACAATACATTATAGTACACAAAATAATACACAAAATAGGTAAAATACATGCATACTTAAACGCTAATCAGTAAACATTATTCATCATTTAGTGAAGTGAGCCAACCCCATCCATGGATGTAGATCAATTTGATCGAACCACGTAAATTGCTTGTTCTTCAGATTTCTTGATTATTTCTGTTGAGAGTGTTCATCCGGCAAGTTCTTCCAATTGCTCTGAAAACTTAAAGTCTTATTGAGCTCGATTCAGTTTCGATAAATTTCACAACAATTGGCGCCGTCTGTGGGAATTGGAGGAGGAATCGACTGGTTAATCATCAATCA
>JAPKLY010001796.1:3336-34905 GCA_026898435.1 Prunella vulgaris
TGAAGCTTTAAATACTTCTTGTCATATTACTAATAGAGTCTATCTTAAAACTAATTCCAAATAAACCCCATATGAGATCATTAACAATAAGAAACCGAATGTGAAGTATTTTCATGTTTTTGGTTGTGTTTGCTACATTTTGAATGATAGGGATCAATTGCATAAGTTTGATTCAAAAAGTGATAAAGGGTTCTTCTTAGGCTATTCTAGAAATAGTAAAGCTTATAGAATCAACAATTTGAAAACTGACACTGTGCAAGAATCAGTTAATGTTGTGTTTGATGATGATTCTAGTCTTGCAGGAACAAATTTTGAAGAGGATATTACTGATTTGGTTGAAATTTCAAAACCTATAGATTCTGACCAAAATAGAAATGTTGCTCAAAATGCGCCAACATCTGAGACAACATCAACTAAAAAGTCAGAACCTATAGAGTATCCAAATATTTTTGATAAAACTCCATCTTCACGCATACTGAAAAATCATCCATCAAATCAAATCATTGGAGAACAATACTCTGGAGTTCAAACAAAAGGGAAGATGAGCGTAAGTAATGTGGTAAGATCCATATGCATGTATTCTAAATGCAATCTTGTGAACCATGAATGTTACCATTCTTTAGTTGAGCCTAAAAATGTTGATGAAGCATTAAAAGATGAGAATTGGATAAATGCCATGCATGAGGAATTAAATCAATTTGAGCGTAATGAAGTATGGACTTTAGTTCCTAGACCCGAAAATGTTAATGTGATTGGAACTAAATGGATATACAAGAATAAAACTGATGAATCTGGCAATATTGTTAGGAATAAGGCTAGATTGGTTGCTGAAGGCTATATTCAAGTTGAGGGAATTGACTTTGATGAAACATTTGCACCCGTAGCTAGAATTGAGTCTATAAGACTATTACTTGCAATTGCATGTTTCATTAATATTAAATTGCATCAAATGGATGTTAAAGCTGCTTTCTTAAATGGCATTTTAAATGAAGAAGCATATGTTGAGCAACCTAAAGGATTTGAAAATTCAGATTTCCCTAACCATGTTTTTAAATTGCAAAAGGCTTTATATGGTCTTAAACAAGCTCCTAGAGCTTGGTATGGTAGGTTAACTGATTTTCTTATTCAAATTGGTTTTGTAAGAGGAGAAGCTGATAGAACTTTATTCATCAAGCATGTTAATTCTAAAATTTTGAATGCACAAATATATGTTGATGACATTATTTTTGGTTCTACATGTGATTATATGTTGAAAGACTTTGTGAATGAAATGACATCAACATTTGAAATGTCCATGGTTGGTGATTTGAATTACTTTTTAGGTCTTCAAATCAAACAACTTAAAGATGTAATTTTCTTTTCACAAAGTAAATATGCAAAGAATTTGGTTAAAAGATTTGGTTTAGAAAGTGCTAAACACATGAAAACTCCTATTGGATCATCTCAAAAATTGTCTAAAGATAATGTTGGCAAAAATGTTGACCCAACATTATATAGATCGATGATACGAAGTCTTTTATACCTAACTGCTAGTAGACCGGACATTATGTTTAGTGTATGTTTATGTGCAAGATACCAAGCTGATCCAAAAGAGTCACATTTAAATGCCGTCAAAAGGATTATCAAATATGTTGCCGGAACATGTGATCCTGGTATTTGGTATAGCAAAGATACTAACAATTCCTTGCTAGGTTATAGTGATGCTGATTGGGCAGGTGGTAGTGATGATAGAAAGAGCACGAGTGGAGGTTGTTTCTTCATGGGAAACAACTTAATCTCTTGGCATAGCAAGAAGCAAAATTGTGTTTCTCTATCCACGGCCGAGTCAGAATATATTGCAACAGGGAGTTGTTGTACTCAATTACTTTGGTTAAGAAAAATGTTTGATGATTATGGTTTAAATTGTGAAATGCTCACTCTTATGTGTGATAACACTAGTGCAATTAATATCTCAAAAAATCCTGTGCAACATTCATTAACTAAGCATATTAGTATAAGGCATCATTTTATTCGAGATCTTGTAGAGAAAGAAATAGTGAAGTTAGAATATATTTCTACTGAAAAACAACTTGCAGACATTTTTACAAAAGCCCTTGATGACCAAAGATTTTCATCTCTTAAGAAATCTCTTGGTCTATGCACTATTAATTAAATTTATGACGAGTGTTGTAGCAAATGGTGACAGCATTTGTGACAACATTTTTTAGTTCTCATAATTTTGACTAAGTATTTTTATATTTCAGTTACTTTATAACTTGATTAGATTTGTTATTATTTTCGTACATACATGTTGGAACATTTTGAAAGTCCTGGACACACATCTCATAAATGCCTATTAAAATATTCACTAAAAGATGCTAAATCACTAAGTAAATATGGGACATGGAGCTCACAACTACGTTGTTCTCTTTTAAAAGGTGATGAAAATTGCATCAATTTGTTCATAATCAATTGAGTAACTATGGGACACGGCGTTGACTACTACGATGCTCTCTTTTGAAAAGATGGATCAATATAAACTAAAATAGTGTTTTATAAAATAAATTGGGGCAACACTAATGAAGTAAATTCATGTAAAATCCGTTTTGAGATGTGTGTGTGATGACATATTTGACAACATTTGTTAGGGCACGAAAATTTGACTAAGTCTTTGATGGTTATTTATTTTCTGAATTTTAATTTTATGAAGTCTTAATTATGTGAATTAATTCTCTGAATTTATTTAATTAATTATTTGTAGTGTAATGGGTAGTTATTTAATTTTATTTCCAAAACTTCCCACTTCATTATTTTTCGAAATGATGGGTGATTTTTTTTACCACCACATCATAATTATGGGTAGTTTTTTCTTCAAGCTGAAAAATTCGAAAATAACTTCCAATTCATATCTCTATAAATTAGATCTCATTTTTCATATCATTTTTGCCTTATATCAAATATTGTTTAAGTTAATTAAAGTGTTAGCATTATTTTAGAAAAAAGGTATTATTTGTACTCTTGTGTAGTATCACTTCATCTTCTTCATTTCAATTAGTTTAAAATTATTGAGTATTGATTATTTTAATATTTTTCTCTCTGAATTTGATTAGATGGCTACGCAAGGAGGCTCTGCATCTTCACAATCATCACAGTCGAAATCAAAACCAACATCCTAAGAAAACCCTCTGCAAATTCTTGCTTCCATGACTACCTCTTCTAAATCCCAGAATACTGCCGAAAATGTTGAGGCATCGGCAACAACATCACCGTCGATTACCATCGGCTCGATGGAGGTTCCCCTACCTGTTGCTCCTCAACCATTTACCTTCACAAATCCACTCTCAATCCAAGCCGAAATGGCTCCTTCTTCTTCCATTACACCTATTGTTGCTGAATCTTCCAAACCCACACCGAAAGAGCTTGAAACATATCCAATTGAAATCATGCTTTCAGCAGACGCGACCATGGACGAGATGGTTGCCGCTTACAATCAACTCTGCCTTCAAAAGACTACCCCTGTAATCATTGTGGGGGAGAGTGTGATTGACTTAGACCCGGTGAAAAGAATGGCGCACCCTGAAGATTATGTCGAAGAGAGCTCAACAGAGGAAGAAACTGACTCGGACATTGGGTCCGGTGACTCTGAAGGCTCCAGCGAATCTTTGCAACAGGGAGAGCGGCTCCAAAATGTTCACGATCGTGGGCGTGGGAAGACTACCTTTCGTGGTGGTAAACGTAGGGTTTCCTACAGAACGATGGGGAGAAGGGTGAACTACTCTGAGAAAAGGCGCAAGGTACTTGATGATGGGATTGCTTATAAGCCCATCAAGGTTTTTGGCTCGGATAAAGAGAAAGAAGACTCCCCTGTTCCAAGTGGAAACGATGAAAGCTCAGAGGAGACTGATTCAAGCATGAATATTCCTTTGAATCAGTACATAGTAAAGAAAAGATCATCAAGAAATGAGAAAGAGAAAGAAAAGGCTGTTCTGAACGATGTTCCCGAAAATATTGCTGAAGATGTTGCCTCTCCGAAAGCAACATCAGGGTCTGAAAACTCAGAAGATGATGAGCAACATACTGAACAACACTCAGATTCATCTTCTCAAAATGAGGAGATTCAGGTACATTCTAACTCTGGTAATGATGATGATGATGTTAGTTCTGATACGGATGAGGATTACTATAATGTTGATAGCAAGAGATTTAAAGAGATTAGATCTAGGCAGTTAATTACTGAGAAGTTGATCAAAGTTTCTGATTTTGAAAAACTTGGGATGGTCAGATACTTGGAGGATAGGATGTTGTTATACTCTGTGACATTTGCTAAACCATATTTTGTTGAGTGGAATTATGAGTTTTATGCTAACTTGCATGCACATACTGGAAGGGAAAACTCTAAGTTCTATGGCAACACTTGGTTTAGGAATATGAGAATAATGTTGAATCCTAGGGTGATTAATGGTGCTCTGAAATCTGGTAATTGTGTTGAACTTGTAATTGAAGATATGAATGCTGTGATTTCTGTGCTGACTGGTGGTTTGGTATCCACTTGGGTGAATAGGATTAGTGCTTCCAAGCTAACAAGTTTGTTCTCTATCCTGCATAAGTTGGTTGTATATAATTGGTTGCCTTCAACTAATACTACAATTTTGACAAAGGAACAAACTGTCCTTTTATACAAAATTCATATTAAACAGTTCGATTTGGGGCAAACAATATTCAGAAATATGATGAGCTATACTGGTCCTATCTCTGGGAAAGGGTTGCTACCCTACCTATGTTTAATCTCATTGTTGCTAGAAGATAAAGAATTTGATAGGCCAGAGGCTGAAACAATCAGCAATTTTCAAGCAAGCTTCAGAATCTCTCACACCTTGCTCAGTGGACCACGGGTGATTGATGTTCCTTTATCCGGAGTAAATCCAGCCAACTCTGCTCAGAATCGACCTTCTACCTCAAATGTTGCTGAACATGTTGGCAACATTAATGCCAACATGTCACCTGGAGGATCCATTCTTTCTGTCAAACTAACTCCCTCTTATATTCTTGATCAAATTTCCTCTTTGCAGACCACAATTGATAATTTTTCGGCAAATGTGGAGGATTTGAAAATTAGAAAAGCATTTTGGGAGAATCTCTTTTCCACTCCAACAGGGGGAGTAGCTTCTGATGTTGATGCACGCACAAATTCTGGGAGAGTGCAGTTACAAGACATGGAGGTTGATGTAGATCCAGAAGAACCAGGAAATGAAGTTGTTGCTGAAAATGTTGTTCAAGATGATGCCAACATATTAAGGCAGGCTGTTACAGACACTGTTGCTGAGGTGGTTGCTGATGAGATTGGGGTCACACAACCTATTGCTGATGATATCCTGAGTCCAGTCAATGAAAGATTTGAGGATGCAGTTGAACATCAAGATGATGTTCAAAGTTGAGCTTGTGTGATGATGAAGTTCGAAGTATGGGGGAGTTTGTGCCGGTCCTTATGGATGCAGCTGTTGATCTCTATCTTCAGCCCTTCTCCTCTCCTTTACTTCATTTGAATTTTCATTATTATGCTTAGACTCTGATTTTATTTTAAAGTTGTAATAGTTGATAACCTAAAAAACAGTTCTTAGATTAGGCTATTCTATTTCATGTTTTGCTAGGTCTAAAGCATTGTTTGTATGCTTTATGAACCTTCTCTATTAGTTTCTTAATATGCTTATAATTGTGTTTTGGTTTATAATTATCCTTTTGGTCTATAAGCACCTTATGTTGTGCTTTATGTCCGGAAAACTTGTTTTGGTTTATAGTTATCTTTTTGGTCTATAAGCACCTTATGTTATGCTTTATGTCCGGATAACTTGTTTTGGTTTATGGTTATCCTTTTGGTCTATAAGCACCTTATGTTGTGCTTTATGTCCGGAAAACTTGTTTTGGTTGATAGTTAACCTTTTGGTCCATAAGCACCTTATGTTGTGCTTTATATCCACAAAACTATCTTTTTACTTGTTTTATTTTATTTGGTTCGAATAAAATTTTTCATCACTTCGTTTGATGAAAATTTTATCATTTCGTCTACATAACTCTGATCAACTCTAATCAAATTTATTTGATTGTGATCTACGTCAGTGTGTTGTAGTAGAAAGGCCAAATTAGGGGAGATTGTTGATGTTGAAAAAATGTTATGCAATGTATTGCCATCATTTTAGACAACATCAGAATTTGCCCTTTCTACTATGTTGGTCCCGAAACGAGTAAAATCAGTGTATGGGGGGGGATACATTGATGTCAATTTTTTCTGAAAGACTCAGAAAAATGCTCTAACACGCTCAGTCAGGATTTCCTGAATTACTCAGTAAGCTGAAGGTCCGCAGGGACAGCAGGGACAATTCAGTAACGAGTCAAATAAGCTGAGTGTGAGTAAAGTGCTCAGAAGCTCAGTAGATATAACAAACCTACTGACCGCTCGGAAGCTAGTCAGTTGGACTACTATCTCAGTTAGCTAGAGTACGTGCGGAAAGTGAGCCCTTAGTTTCTACTCGTTTTAATTTCTGAAAACATTTTCTCTGAGTTTGCTTAGTAAACTGGTGGTTAAGGCTGAGTGCAGAGTATTAAGATTCAGGATGATTGATTCAGTCCTGAATAAAAGAACGATGCAGAGTGTTCAGTTTAGTATGATGATAGTTATGATCCTGAACGAGAATGTAAATCAGCATATAAGGGTCTTTTTAACGTGGTTCGGAGATAACCAACTCCTACGTCCACGACCTGATTTAACAGGAAGCTATCCTCAAAACACTGAGGATAGGTACTTGGTTTTTACGTGCCAAGGGACACGAATAGCCAACTTCCTCTCTTACGAACTGACCCTGGGCATTTTACAAGTCCCAGTCCTTCTAACCAACCAATCTCACACCCTGAGTGGTTTTGTATTCTTGGTTTCCAACTAAGATAGCTCTAGCAATACAAAATAATGCTAGATATTAGAGCTATCGATCTAAGCAAATACAGAGTGAATCCTACTACAACACTAGGGAAATCTAAGCAAATACAGAGGAGATCTAACCAAATCTTTCCTATTTTAGGGTGGTTGTAGGCTAGATGTACTGTTGACCTAATCACCATGCTTAATCTGGTAATTTTGTCACGCCGCCTGCAACTCTGAGACGCATTAAATGCCGCATTAAATGCTACGCAGACTCCGTACATGCGTGTCGAAAGATCATTGGCTCTCCGTACAAACGGCTAGTTGACCTTCTGACATTTGTTCTTCCTCGTACATTCAATACTCTGAGTCTCTTGTTAATAACTCAGCCTGAATGTTTGTCTTTATCGGAGACTTACTGACATTCTCTTTGTCTCTTAGTCCCATAACATAGATAACCTTTATGCTTTGGACTTACATGATTCAGATAAACTGAACCAATGCCCAAGTCAGGTCTTATGTCCGTTTAGCACAGCCTGATAGGTTATTCAGCCCAGTATGTGTAACCTTTTTGCTTTGTACTTACATGAGTCAGATAAACTGACTCAAGGCCTAAGTCAGGTCTTATGAGCATTCAGCTCAGCCTGATAGGTTACACTTATTCTTCACTAGCTAAGTTATGTCCTGAGTATGCTCAGTGTACTTAGTAGAAACATCAGCCAATGGTACTTCCGGATTGTCTTCAGGACGGATCATCAGGCTTCATTTTTCAGCTTCAGTTCAGGCAATCTTCAGCAAGACTGACTCTGACTTCTTCAGGATGGATTGCACTTCAAACTTCAGGAAATTGGGTCGACTCCAATCTCCTTCAGTCTTCAACACGTTCCCCCTGAACTGAATCCCTAGCCTGACTATCCTGAACTAGACTATCCTGAACAACTGTACTTAGGCAAATTCATCAGGGGTTTTGGGATCTAATCAATACATTCAGATTGTCCCAACAATTTCCCCCCTTTTTGATGATGCCAAAACCCTTAAGCAAATTCCCATTCATTTATACAACCAACTGACCTAGTTAGTAAAAATAAGTTCAGTACCTTCTGACAGACAAATTAGGCACTTAGTCTATAAGATGAAAATAAGGAATGGGTTAGTACAGTTCTTGATAAGGATACGAAAAAGTAAATTCAAGAGTCAACAAGAAGTTGTACTCAGGAAAATAAAATAACTTCATTGATTGATATAAGAGTTACAGTTATCCTGAAGCTATTACAAAATTTCCTGAACAACTAACTCCTGATCTATTCTTCATCCTGATCCTTATTCCACTCAGCAAGTGATATCTCATACATCTCCAAGACCCGACTCAGAATCTGCTTCATCCTAGTCCGAATACCAACTGTTTCAGAGACACATCCTATTCTGACGATCTCTTCTGATATAGCCTTCTGGTTCAGTTGCTTGGAGTTCCCATAGAGTGGAGGAGGGTACTTGATGAATTCTGGCGGAGCAATCTCGACCCCTTCGATATCAGCATTCCTGATGATCTCAGCCCAAAGGTCCGGATGCTCCTGTGCCATCCAGTGGTGGAGGATAACGTCTTTTTCTTGATTCAGGTCGTCCCAAAGCCCCACCACATAGAATAGATACGCCCATCTATTTCGGATCGGAATCCACACCTCCAACAACTCCACAGGGATGAAATCTTCAACAAGCTGAAGTGGAGGAGGTTCTTGACCTGAATTCACCACCAATTTCCTCTGAGTCTTCTTTCGGGATCCAGAAAGCACAGACTTCTTCTTTTAGACCTGCGAAATCAGGTACTCGTTGGATTCCTTCAGCCTCTAGATCTGACTGAGCAGCGATAACTACTTCAACTTCGCTTGCTTCTCCAACTCAGTCAGTACCAGCTTCTTCGCCTGGGTGGTTGAACCAGGATGCAATCCCTCCTCTGGTTCAGCAAAAAGAGGTGCCAGGGCAGAATCCTCAAACTGCTTCATCCTCTTCGGACCAGATTCTTCAGATTCAGTGACTTGGGCTTCAGTGGAAGCAACTGATCTAGTTCTCTTTCTTTCCTGCGCTTTCAGTTCAGGGGGGAAGTTCTTATTCTCTCCTTTGCCAATTAGCTTTCTTCCTTCCCCATTTTTGGCAGCATCGTCATTTATTTTTGCAACCACTTCTTCAATTGACTCAGCCAAAAGTCCGAACTGATTGCTCATTTACTGCTGCTTTCCCTGATCTGAGTTACCATCCCTCTCAGATCGACACTGAGGCCCCTGACAGCCTGATTGTGCTCAAGCTTCAACCTACCCTCTAGATCTCCCATCCTGGAGTCCAGGGCCCGCCGGATTTCTTCCTTTTCTTGCTCTGACATCTCACCCAGTAATTCAGCCTTCAGTTCTGCTTTCAGCTTGGCAAACTTCTCATCAACCAACTGATCAACCCTTGCATTCAGTTGTTGACCAAGGAATGTGTTCATCTTTTCATCCTGTTCAGCTCGCAAACTTACAGCCATCTTGTTGCAGCTTTCAGCTGTCTCCCTTGCTAGCTGACATACTGCCTCGACCTGAACTGAGTGAGTAGTCTCAGTCAAACAAAGAACATCCTCCGTAATGGCAAAACCTTTGACCATCTCGTGGTGATCCCGGTTGACTGCCCCCAATTGCTGATTGATCAGGCCAGCAGCTCGACTGTAGCGATAGATTTTCTTATTTTGGGTTGTGAGTTGGCGGCGGATGGATTTCCGATCCCGCTGCCATGCCCCTTTCCCTTTCTTCTGAGTCTTTTTACCGGGAACACGGACGAGAGCAAGTGAACCCTCTCCTGAAGCCTCAGCAGTCCCGGGTCCAAGGGGTGCATCATCGGCCGGTGCACTGACTCCTTCAGTGTCACCTTGCTGAATTTCATCAGCAATCACAACCACTTCCCTCTCAACTTCCTTCTCCTTCTCTACCATCTCAGCAGTCATCCCAGGCTGATCCTCTCCCTGAGCCTCAACATTCATAACCGCAGTCAGTTCCTTCCCTACTCTTTCTTGCTCGGGCTCAGGATAGATGCGGCAGACAGTTTTGATAAAATCCACCATTTTGATCAAGTGATGTAAAGAATTTACCTCAAAGTGATCGAAAAGAGCAGCTTCAGATTCAGCCATTTTATCCCAACCTCTCAATTCTCTGAGCTGACTTAGTTCAGGCCAAGTGGCATTCCTGATCATGGCGTAAGTGCGAAGTTGCACAACCGCCTACTTTTGAGCATCTGAGAGGTCAGGAAACCTCTTCTCCACTATTTCCACAGTCGTTCCCCTCGCCACTATCTCAAAGTCAGGCAATGTGTTTTCATCAGGCGCGGGGAATGGCCATGGGACATCAGCCTGAACAACTTCAGTCTCCTTCTCAACACCTTCTTCCACCCTTCCTTCAACAACCTCCGACTCAGCAATTGGTTCCTCCTGAGCGGGTTCCCCCTGATTCTCATCAGTGTGGGCCTCCATGCCCTGATGACCTTATACAACGTTGAGAATCTGATCCTCAGCCACTTCTTGCTCAAGGACAAGTGGTTTTAGATCTGAGGATGCAACCTCTGGAACGGCAGAGATGGGGGCAACTTCAAGTGCTGGTTCCCCCTCCGTAGTTATATGCTGAATCACTTCTTCAGCAGCCTTCTCTTCCATGAGCTTCTTCTTCTGCTCTTTTAACCCCGGATACTTAAGTTTCAACGTCTATTTCTTGAGTCCAGAGAGCTTGGATTTGTCCTCCGCTGGCTTCGTAATAAGGGCCCCTGAAGATTTGCTCATCTGAGCCTTGACTCCTCCAGTCGTGCTCGCCTGAGCCTTCTTCTACTGGGTTCTTGATCGCTTCTTTGTGCCAGCATCACCAGAATAAGCTCTGTAGAGGTCTACTTTCGCTGAAATCTCGAGTGATTGGGCTTGATCCACATCACCAAGATCCAAGGTTTCCAAGATCAAAGAAATCTTGGTGCCAAAGTGCATCTTGGCCTCAAACGTCGACTGACCCTCCGGCGAGTACTTGATCTTACTGGTCTCAGCTACCAGTAGATGGAGAAAGTAGTCCTCCCAGTGGAAGGCATGCACTGAGGCGTCTGAGACATCATGGTATATAGTTTCGACCGAGAGATCTGCTCCAACCCTCCAGCAATCCCCATCACCCCCTGACTAGTCAGGTCGAAGAGGTGATGATTCTCAGTCCTCAGAATGGACTTGTTCAGGCCCGACTTCCGGACAACATCTCCATCATAGAGAGACTGGAGATAGTCCTTCTCAGTGCCAAACCCGTAGTCGATAGGGCTTCGTCCAGAGTGGGGAAGATTAAACACCTCTTTAATCTTCTGTCTAATGTTGAGAGTGACCCACTTCCTGGTCATCTCATCTTCACCATTTTCCCTTTTACACAAGAAGTCAGGGGAATGCAGGTTTCCCACTCCTGAGAGTCCTTGTTCTACGCCATTTTGATGTAGAAGGCAGCAACAAGACGAGGATGAAGTCTCTTAGGTTTTGCTGTGATGAACTGTAGAAGTCCTCCATTTTCAAACAGTTCCTTCACAGGTACTATTTCTGGGTGATTAGAAGAGAAATCACCATAAGGTTCCCAGTGAATCTCATTCCTAAGATGGAACAGATTCCCAAAGAATGAATCGACTGAAGGTGAAGCCATGGATGAAGTTTTGAAGATGTGAAGGAAGGCAAATAGCAGAGAGAAATATAGCAAGAAAAGATTTGAATGCGTAAAGATCGCAATGACAAAAACTTCCCTAATTTATACTAAAATCCAGTTTTAATCGGGCGGATCAGAAATAAATGACTTATGATATTCAAAGGTTAAGATTATTGTTAGGATATTCCTGTTAGTTGTTTTGATGATATAATAAACCAATCAGCTTGTAATAGGACCAGCTGAACCTGTTAGTCAGCTGATGAGTAGTTAGGATTAGATAGGTTTGTGTAAGGGGGAATTCACCTTGCTACCTAGAAGATCTGAAGCTATCGTAGAAAAGAAGACCAGCTAAGGCCTTGAGGACTTAGTCGATTCCAGAAGACATAAGACTTAAGCAGCTGACACTGGAGCATCAAGAGTAGAACATCAGAGGAGTTAAGATCAGCTGACATCAGAGGAGTTAAGATCAGCTGACAGCAGAGGAGTTAAGATCAACTGATATCAGAAGAGACAGATCAGCTGATATCAGAAGATCAGCTGATCAACTGAGCACGTCGCAGACAAGATAAGGACCAAGGATCAAGAGTTTCCAGACAAGGTTCAGAAGACCAGCTGAGGTGCACTCCAGCAGACTTGCACATCAGCTGAGGTCCAAGTATCAGCAGACTGATACACAAGCTGAGGAGACAGATCAGCTGAAGTCTTGTGCTATGCCCAGATTTTACGAAATCAATTCAAGGGTTGACCTACGACAAAAGGAAGGAAAAATCCCAAAATAGAAGATCAATCAATCAAGGGGACAAACTTGATTGATTGTAGATCGAGAAGATTGACGAGAATTAAAAAGGAGATTCAATCAATCTCAATGATTGATTGAATACGAGATTATAGGATCTCAGATTTCTAGTCCATCCCAACGGCTAGTTATTTGACCCTATAAATTAGAGTAACAGTGATGATTTCAGTATCATATTTTACACGCACTTTAAGCTTGCCGAAACTCTGTCAAAATCATTACTCACACTCAACACTCTATATTCATACTGATTCTTTGTAAAGCTTTGTAGAAGCTTTGCTTCTGAAGCATTGACGTTTTGTAAGAGAGTAGTACTCTCGAAGTGAGTGAGTGAGTGAGTGAGTAAGTAAAGTTAGTGGAAAGCCTCACAATTCCAGTTGGATTGTGGAGAGTGGAATAGGACATTTGTCCGAACCACTATAAATCCCTCGTGTCCCGTGCCTTTATTTTCTGTTCTTTACTTATGCACATCACCTAAAACTGATTTTCTTCAAAAACATTTCTGCACAAATTTACACAGCGCACGACTTTCAAATTCAGACTATCTCAAGTAGTCTGGTGTTTTTGAAATAAGCTAAAAATTTGGAGAAAGGTTTGAATCCCTACAAGTCTATTCAACCCCCACCCTTCTAGACTTGTTTAAGGGTATTCTTTCTCTAAAACCTGCCTTTGGGATGAACAAGTGGTATCAAAGCTGTGTGTCCAAAAGACCACAACCTGAGAAAGGTTTTGGTGGTCACCTAGACAGATCCGTGAAAATCATTTTAGAAAATTTTGTGTGCATTTTATCTGATCTCTTGCAGATATGTCTTCCTACAAGAAGAGTGGATCCAAGACGAGGAAGTTGCCAGAATTCTCCATAGAAGACTATGATTACTGGAAATTCAGAATGGAGAATCACCTTGGTGCCATTCATGATCGGATGCTAGATGTTCTGAAGGAAGGGCCAATCAAGTTTTTCTGGGAAGGAGTAAGTGATGGCAAGACTCCAGAAGCTGAGATCAGCGAAAGAAGGAAGACAGAGAAGAAGAAGAGTGAACTAAATGATGCTGAAAGAAAGCTCTTCAATCTGGATCAAGTGGCCATGACATAAATTATCGAGACATTGTCTAAGGAGTACATTGAAAAGATCAAAACCTGCAAGACAGCTAAGGAGATGTGGGAGAAACTCTCCTTAATGTGTGAAGGAACTGATCAGATAAAAGAGAATAAGCTTCAAGCTGTTCTTCACACTTTTGACACTTTCAAGATGAAAGCTGATGAGTCAATTGATCAGCTTGATATGAGATTGACTAATATCTTGAATAAGGCAAGTTCTCTAGGAAAAGATTACTCAGAGAAGGAGATCAATAACAAAATCCTGAGATCTCTTACTTCTAGATGGAGAGTGAAGGTGACTGTGATCAAGGAGACCAAGAATATATCTGAGATGAGTCATCATACACTATTATCTCATCTGAAGGCACATGAGTTCGATATCCAAGAAGAAGACCAAGAAGAAGAGACTCCAACTTCATCAGCTAAAAAGAATGTTGCTTTCTCTGCTGCAGCTGATAGTCAAGAGAAGTCCTCTACTCCAGAGGACATGAGCTTAAAGGAGCAACTTGCTTTGCTGACCAAAAAGTTTGACAAGATGTCAAACAAGTTCCAGAAGTACAGATCCCATTGGAAGAAGAATAAGAATGATTCTTCCAGGAGGTACCAGAAGTCATCTGATTCCAGAAGACCATCAGATGAACAAGAGACCAGATACAAGTCTCCAGAGAGAAGGAGGGAACCACGTCCCAGAAGAGGAGGAGATGGTGTTTGCTTTTCTTGCAATAAGCCAGGGCACCTCAGCTATGATTGCCCTCAGCTTACACCAAGGGAGAGAAAAGAAAAGAGGATCAAGAGAGATCGTAGATTTGCTGATAAGAGAGCTCTGCTGGAAGAGGGGGAGAAGCAGGACATCAGCTCATCCTCATCCTCGTCTGATTTTGAGTCAGAAGAGGACATCTGACTTATGGTAAAGGTAGAAGAGGCAAATTCTCCTACCCTCTCTGTTAGCTCATCTTGCTTTTCTACCTACTCTATGGAGTCAGATATACACAAGTTGTTGTCTGATCTCCAATCCTCCTTAAAAGTTTGTTCCAAGCTGGAAGAGGAGAACACTAGTCTGAAAGCTGAAGTTCTAAGCTTGAGACAGGATCTGGAAAATGCTAGACTACCAGTGATATCCTATGACTCACAAGCTAACAAGTCTGCTGACTTAATAGCAAAGTGTGAGGAACAGGAGAAGCTGATAGAAAAGCTTCTTTCTGAGAATACTGTTTTGAGTGAAGAACATAATCGGCTGACAGCTAAGTTCGATGAACTCTTCAACCAGAATGAACTGACAATAAAAAATTCACAGCAGCTTCAGCTGAAAGTGGACCAGCTGACTAAGGCAAAGAATGCCGTGTCTGAAATAGCTGAGTCCTCACAAACTGTGAATGACAAAAGGGGTCTTGGTTATCCCAACCCAAACCACAAAAGAAGAAGAAAGGTGATAGTGGACTAATTAGGGATCCTCGAAAGGGTAAAGGGCCAGCTGAGACTGCATCTGGATCAGAAGGGCAAAAGAGCAGAGGGACAGAAAAAGTCCCAGCTGGACAGAAGAGCTCAAAAGCTCAGAAGTCTGCTGGAGATCATAAGGTTTCAGCAGAGCAGAAGAGTACTAAAACTCAGAAGCCTGCTGATAACCAACATAAGTCCAAAGCTCAGAAGCCCCAAGACCAGAAGAGGAATCCAAGTCATAGCTCTGCTAAGACAAGGAGACCTCAGCAGAATCTGCAGAGGAATGATAAGCCTGGGTCATCTCAGCAGAGTAAGCCCAAGCAAAACAGACCTCAGCCCTGGGTTACTTTTAATGTAACCAAAGTAGGCAAGCCTTCACCGGCCAAAGTATATGAGTCATTCGGAGGCTCAAGCCGAAACTATCCTTTTGAGCAGCCCACCTACAAACCTATTGTTATCACTCATCGCCCCAGAAAAGATCCTCTGAGGGAGATGATCTTTGTGGACAAGTTTGGTAGAAGGTTGAGATCTCCTAAACCTCATAAGGATGATCTCTACATGTGGATCCAGAAAGTAGAAACTAACCAATCAGGACCCAAAGAAAGGGTACCTAAAACCTGAAGTTTTAATTTCAGGCAAACTCTAGCCCAATAGAGAGAGGAGAAGCCAAAGGTCATGTCTGGTACATTGATAGCTGTTGCTCGAAGCACATGACTTTTGAGAAGCATCTCCTCCAGGACTTTGTGACGCTTGATGGGCCTAGAGTTGTGTTCGGTGATAATAATTTTGGAGTCACCAGAGGAGTTGGCACCCTGCTGATCAAAGGAACAAGAGTTGAAGAAGTCTACTATGTAGAAGGGCTTATGCACAATCTTCTGTCTGTATCCCAATTCTGTGACAAGGGATATTCAGTAAGATTTTCTAAGAACTCTTGCCTTGTTATTAATGATTTAAATGAGCAGGTGCTACTAACTGGCCTCAGAAGAGGTAATATGTATCTTGCAGATTTTGCAAGTTGTCCAGCTGATTCATGTTTGGTTGCTAAAAGCTCATCAGAGATCAGCTGGCTCTGGCACAAGAGGTTAGGTCATCTGAACTTCAAGACACTCAACAAGGTTGCAAGGAAGGGTCTTGTCAGAGGACTACCAAATGAGGTGTTTGCATCTGAGCAGAAGTGTGATGCTTGTCAGAAAGGGAAGCAGACTAAAGCCTCATTCAAAGATGTGCAGAGTACTTCAACAACAAAAGCACTCCAGCTGCTTCATATGGACTTGTTTGGACAAGTCTCACCTCTTAGCTTCAGTGGAAGGAAGTACACACTAGTGATTGTTGATGATTATACAAGATTCACTTGGGTAGTGTTCTTGTTCAAGAATAATGAGACTATGGTCAAGATGTTGGAGTTGTTCAAGAGGATTCAGAAGGAGCTGGACCTCAGCATAGTCAGAATCAGAAGTGATAAAGGTACTGAGTTTCTTAACTCTATTGTTTCTGACTATTGCAGGGATAATGGTATTCAGCATGAGACATCAGATGCCAGAACACCTCAGCAGAATGGATTAGCTGAAAGGAGAAACAGAACTCTCAAGGAGGCAGCAAGGACCATGTTAGCTGAATATCAGACTCCACAAAGGTTTTGGGCAGAAGCCATCAATACTGCTTGCTTCATCCAAAATAGGTGTTTACCAGTCAAGAGACATGGGAAGACTCCTTATGAAATGTACAAAGGTAAAACTCCTAATCTTTCCTCTGTCCATATTTTTGGGTGTAGGTGTTTCATCCATGACAATGGAAAGACTAAGTTAAAGACTTTTGATGCTAAGGTTGCTGAAGGAATATTCTTAGGATATTCTGGAAGTAGCAAAGCCTATAGAGTCTTTAATAAAGTCTCTCTCTGTGTGGAGGAGACACCCCATGTTGTATTTGATGAATCTATTCATGAGTACAGCAAGGAGAAGCTAGCAGAAGAGGTGGATCAACTGAATCTGTCAGACAAGCCAGATCTGATTAAGGTAGTGGTACCTAGGATAGAATCAGATTCAGATTCAGATAATGAGCCCAAATCAGTTGATAAGCCCTCATTAGCACCAGATGATGGCACATTGACTCCTGACACTAACCAAGGGGGAATATCAAACAAGACCCAAGAGGAGCAGACCATGGCACCTCAGAGGGGCAAGAAGAAGTTGTCTGATTTCCCAGCTGAGCAGATCTTAGGAGATCCAAGTGTGGGTGTTCAGACCAGAAGAAAGCTATACTTGGGTGCTCAATTCAACTGTTATGTGTCTCTGATAGAACCCAAGAATATCCATGAAGCTCTTGAAGATCCAAACTGGATTGTAGCTATGCAAGAGGAGCTAAACCAGTTTGCAAGACAAGAAGTTTGGACTCTAGTGGAGAGGCCCAAACATCAGAAAGTCATAGGCCCTAAGTGGGTCTTTAAGAACAAAAAGGATAAAAATGATGTAGTGGTTAGAAACAAGGCAAGGCTAGTAGCACAGGGGTATTCACAGTCAGAGCGGATTGACTATGATGAGACATTTGCTCCAGTGGCAAGACTAGAAGCCATCAGACTGTTTCTGGCCTATGCTGTTTTCAAAGGGTTCAAGGTATATCAGATGGATGTCAAGTCAGCTTTTCTGAATGGAATCCTGGCAGAAGAGGTTTATGTGGAACAGCCACCAGGATTTGAGATTGGGAACAAGGTTTATAGGTTGCAGAAGGTTTAATATGGACTAAAGCAGGCACCTAGAGCTTGGTATGATACTCTATCACAGTTCCTACTGGATAGTGGATTCAGCAAAGGAAAGATAGACAAAACCTTGTTCAGAAAAGAAGATGGAGATGATATCCTCTTAGTGCAGATCTATGTGGATGATATCATCTTCGGCTCCCCCAACAAGCAGATGTGTGATCAGTTTAGCAAGCTGATGACTAGCAAGCTCGAAATGTCCATGATGGGGGAAATGTCCTATTTCCTTGGACTGCAGGTAAAGCAATTGTCCAATGGAACTTTTATCAGCCAAGCTAAGTATGCCAAGAATCTGATAGAAAAGTTTGGAATCAATAGCAGCAGAGAAGCTAAGATTCCAATGATGGCAAACTTTAGCATGGATCCAGATGAGGCTGGTGAGAAAGTGGATCAGACACAATATAGAGGACTTATTGGTTCTCTGCTGTATCTCACTGCCAGCAGACCTGATATCAGTTTTGCAGTAGGGCGTGCAAGGTTTCAGGCAAATCCTAAGAAATCTCATCTGGAAGCAGCTAAGAAGATTGTGAAGTATTTGAAGGGTACTTCCAATCTAGGCCTCTGGTACCCTGCTGATGATAATCTTCAGCTGAGTGTGTATTCAGACTCTGACTATGGAGGGTGCAAGATTGATAGGAAATCGACTTCTGGCACATGTCAATTTCTGGGAAGTAAGCTGATATCTTGGTTCTCCAAGAAGCAAACTTCAGCAGATACTTCCACAACAGAGGCAGAGTACATGGCTGCTGGTAGTTGCTGCTCTCAGCTGCTCTGGATCAGACAACAGCTGAGGGACTACCATGTGATCACAGAAGAGATACTCATCTTCTGTGATAGCACAAGTGCAATAGCCATTAATCAGAATCCAGTTCTTCATACCAGATGTAAGCATGTGGACATAAGACACCATTTTCTTCGAGATCATGCTGAGAAGGAGACATCAGGATGGAGAAGATTCACACAGGGAAGCAAAGAGCAGATGTTCTTACCAAACCATTAGCAGAGGTAAGATTCAGAGAATTAGTAGCAGAGTTAGGAATGATAGATGGAGGAGCAGTTCTTTAGAAAGAAAGAATTGGGTTGTCTAGGTGGTCAGCTGGTATCCAGCTGAGGTATAGTTTGCTGAAGTAATCAGCTGATCTTCACATTAGCTGATCTGGTATGTCCTCTTACTTTTTCTTGTCTTATCTCTAACTTGATACAGGTATAAGTCATGAGAGTCAGAATAGACCATTTCGCTTCAGCTGATCCATGTCAGCTGACATTAAAGACCCAGATAAGCAGAATTTTTTTTCATGAGGATCACTCTTATCAGCTGACTCTGCTACGTCAGCATTTCGATAAGTATTTTTTTATGGTCCTCGTTGTCTGTTTTGAATTTTTTTGTTTTGTCTAAAATCTTTTCTAAAATTAATAAATCCCTAATTTCTAAAATTATTTTTTTTAATTGGCAATCAAATCTTTTCTCTTACAAAAATTCGGGGATTTATTACCTTTTCCAAAATAAAGTGTCAGTGGTAATTAATTTCTCACCATCCAAATTACATCACTAAAAGTTTTTCATCATTACCTTTTTCCCAAAAGCCAGAATGTTTGGCGGTCAAAACTTTTTCGAAAACCTGACACTTACGCATCACCCCCAAAATTCTCAAAGGTCATCTAATCTGGACCTTTGATTTGTGTGATGCAATATACAAATCTACGATCAAAATTGATCCGTTTTATTATTGGAAAAACTGCTCATCTCACTCGATTCACATAAATACCCTGTAATCTTCTTTCTGAAAACCTTTCTGCATCGAAATCTGTCTATCTTCACTATTCTCTTGTCTGCATATTTTTCTCTGTGAAATTAACCTTTGTGTTGAAGCCATGGATCACAAAGCTATGAAGAAGATGTTCAAGACAATGATGTATGCCGAAATGCGTGTCGATTATAACACAACAAGGGTTCCAGAAATTAGAGAAATACTAAACTTTCTCCAATATCATAATCTCCAAACCTTCATCTCCATGATGCCCCCAGATAACCAGACACTAAACTTCTATGCCTTCCAGTTTCTACTCAAAGCCCAGTTTAGCCCTAACTCTATTGGGTCTTTGGTTGATGGGAAAATGGTTGTTCTGTCCAAGGATGTTGCGGCAAAGCTCTTTAGTTTATCAGCCTCTGGTGTCCAACCTCACACATATAAGGAGGCAGATTATTTGACTACCTTCAAGATAATGGCAAGGAAGAGTCATCAGGACACAACCACAAATCTTAAGAAGAATATGCTGATGAGGAGGTTTAGGTTTTTCATGGATGTTGTGAACAAGGTAATTCTTGCTGAGCAGGGAAGTTTGGATGCCCTTACCAAACTTCGACTTAGTGTCGCTCGCACGATACTGGATGAGGTTCAAGCCGACTGGGTGAGTCTTCTTTGGTTTCGCTTGGAGCAGGAGTCCAAGAGGTGTGCTGCTGAAATGGTGAATGGACAGCAGGTCTATAAGTTCACCTCAAAATGCTCTATGGCTACCAAGATTACAATAATCTTGAATCACTTGCTGCCAAAGCATAGTTGGGATAAAGAATGGGTTGTTAAGTACAACCATACCAAGTTTCTGAGGGGAAGCAATTTAGATGTGATTGGGCCAGCAGATTCAGATTCGACAGCTGACCCAGCAGCTATTGCACCAGGGCCTTCTGCTGATTCTGGTAAGAAGCAAAAGAGGAAGACTTCAAAGACTGTTGGAGGTAGTAGGAGGAAGAAGTCAAAGAGAGAGACTACTCCAGTTCAACGGAAAATTTCCTTTGAATCAGATGATGAAGATGATACTGCCCCTCTGAGCAGTCTGAAGGAGAAGAAGTCTTCCGCAGAAAAGCATACTCTGCTGGTTGATGAGTCCTCTGATATAGAAGAGGAACAAGCAGAGGAAGAATCAGCTGAGGAAGCTGGTTCAGGGGAAGAGTCTAAGTCTGGTTCTGATGAAGAAGATGAGGAGCCAGCGGAAGAGGAATCAGCAGAACCGTCGGTTGCTGAGACAGAGGTTGTTCAATCCTCTGAAGAGGCACCATCAGCAGATACACCTTTAGCCGCCGATCCAATCAGGTCAGCTCAACCCACTCCTTCATCAGATTCCCCACACACACTTTCACATTCCCCATCGCCTCATACATCCCCAGAAACCCAAACGTCTACACATTCCACACCTTCAGCTCACACCTCACCTTCACAAATCCCAGCTGGCAATGAACCAGATGAGATAACTACCTCTGGTGAGCCTTCAGCTATTCCCAAACCCTCTCACCCTGAACCCATTGATCTTGAAACCCCCAACTCCCCCACTGAAATGGCTCAACAAGCCCGCTTATCTCACCTTCGTTCAAAGGGGCCTCTTGAACGAGGGATGATCATTACTGCCCTAGCCCATATTTCCCTATACATCCCAGAACTCAACCCCTATCCTGCCTATCAAGATATTTTAGCTGATGGTCTCGCCTGGGCTCAAGCGAGAGAAGGTCCAGTTACCTTCTTTTTAGAGTTGGTAAAGGAGATGGGTGAAGCAGCCTTTACCGAGTGGGAAGAAATCTTGATGGATGCCTTGGAGGTTAAGGCACCATCTCAGCTGACATCTCCTGAAGGGTTGAGAAAAGTTGCACGAACTTTGCTGCTCAAAGATGGTGTTGCGCTGGACTGCCCTGAAACAGTAATGTCAGAATTCATTCCTCCAGCAGCAAACTTCGAAATCAACCCAACTGATCAGGTGACTCCTGAAATTTTAGATCAACTAAAAGACTATTTTGATGATCATATCAGGGAAGTCAAAGTTACCTTGCTGGCCGCTAAGTCTGCTGCTCCCTCACTTATTGAGACACACGTTCACCAAGTATTGTTGGATCACCGGAATAAGCTGAGGGATGCCCTTGAGGATGGATTATATGTCACCAGAAAAGAGTTGTTCTTTACTCGCAAGACGATCGAACAAGAAGCCAAGGCAATCCTTGATGATTCTAATGCCTCATTCTCTACTGAATCAGAGAAAATTAGACTGCTCACCCTCAATCTGGAGAAAAAAGTGGCAGAATGCAAGGATGGTCAAGCAGATCTCGAGGCTGTTGTTGATATGCTTCCCACCTCCCTTCCCTCTTCGTCTGCTATTGATGATATCAAAAAGGGGGAAGAGAAGAACTCATCTGATATTGCCACCCTACAAGCTGAGATGGAGTCACTAAAAGCTCTACTGACGGAAAGGGATGGAGTTTTGTCAGCCAGGATCCAAAACGTAGAAGAGTATGTTAATACTCGAAATCTAGCACAACAGAGAGCTCAGGTGATGAGAGATCAGAGGATGGCTGAGGCTTTGCAGAGTCAAGAGGTGGTAGTTGAGGAAAGAGAGAAAAAGAAGCGTATCATGAACACTGAACTCGATGAGCAGCTTGCAAAAGAATCGCATCTAGCAGAGAAGGAGACTCCTGAAGAGAGGAACAAGAGGCATGAGAGGGAAATGAATGATGAGCTGGAGAGACGCTACCAGAGGAAACTGAAGAAACAAGGGAAGATGGTTTCTCAGGGTAGCAGATCAAAAACTAGAAAGTACGTTCGTGACCCAAAAGAACGTCTGGTTGATGGACCGATTGACTGGTTTTGCAAAGACCTGCCAGCTGAGCTTGTGGACCTCTGGAGGACGATCAAGGCAAGGATCATGATTCATTTTTATATTCTCAGAGGAGAAGATACCAGAGGAGAAAGGGAGAAAAATGCAGAATTCAGAGATTGGCTAAAGGAGACTTTTCCAATTTTCTATAAGGCAATCACTGAAGTTACGCTGAAGGTGGATGTTCAGCCGGAACTGCCTGAGATTGAGTTCTTTTCCACTCCGTCTGATGATAGTGGGAAAATTGACTGGAGAGAAATCAGGAAGATATGGTTGCAGATGGTAACTTGCTTCTTTTCAGATCTTCCAGATTCCTCTGTTGCTGCTCTGAAGAATATTGAGAAGAGATACCTCGACTGGATGCAAGTGCCTATTGACAGCAGAAAGTCGTTGGTGATGTAATAGGCCAGCTGAGTCAGCTGAGGTTAGGTGTTCTTATCTCTTGTAATCTCTGTCTGATTAATGAAGTTTTATCTTTCCAGACAACTTCTTGTTGTCAGTTGCTTTTTACTTTCTGTCTAAAGGATCTTATCTAAAGATCTTCTTTTCTGTCCTATTTTGATCTTGATTTTGATTGAAAATGCTTATCTGTTGAGATCAGGTGAGTTGGTTTTGATATCATCAAAAAGGGGGAACTTGTTAGGATATTCCTGTTAGTTGTTTTGATGATATAATAAACCAATCAGCTTGTAATAGGACCAGCTGAACCTGTTAGTCAGCTGATGAGTAGTTAGGATTAGATAGGTTTGTGTAAGGGGGAATTCACCTTGCTACCTAGAAGATCCGAAGCTATCGTAGAAAAGAAGACCAGCTAAGGCCTTGAGGACTTAGTCCATTCCAGATGACATAAGACTTAAGCAGCTGACACTGGAGCATCAAGAGTAGAACATCAGAGGAGTTAAGATCAGCTGACATCAGAGGAGTTAAGATCAGCTGACATCAGAGGAGTTAAGATCAGCTGATATCAGAAGATCAGCTGAGCACGTCGCAGACAAGACAAGGACCAAGGATCAAGAGTTTCCAGACAAGGTTCAGAAGACCAGCTGAGGTGCACTCCAGCAGACTTGCACATCAGCTGAGGTCCAAGTATCAGCAGACTGATACACAAGCTGAGGAGACAGATCAGCTGAAGTCTTGTGCTATGCCCAGATTTTACGGAATCAATTCAAGGGTTGACCTGCGACAAAAGGAAGGAAGATTCCCAGAATAGAAGATCAATCAATCAAGGGGACAAACTTGATTGATTGTAGATCGCGAAGATTGACGGGAATCAAGAAGGAGATTCAACCAATCTCAATGATTGATTGAATACAAGATTATAGGATCTCAGATTTCTAATCCATCCCAACGGCTAGTTATTTGACCCTATAAATTAGAGTAACAGTGATGATTTCAATATCGGATTTTACACGCACTTTAAGCTTGCCGAAACTCTGTTAAAATCATTACTCGCACTCAACACTCTATATTCATACTGATTATTTGTAAAGCTTTGTAGAAGCTATGAGAAGTCGATTGCTTCTGAAGCATTGACGTTTTGTAAGAGAGTAGTACTCTCGAAGTGAGTGAGTGAGTGAGTAAGTAAAGTTAGTGGAGAGCCCCACAATTCCAGTTGGATTGTGGAGAGTGGAGTAGGACATTTGTCCGAACCACTATAAATCCCTCGTGTCCCGTGCCTTTATTTTATGTTCTTTACTTGTGCACATCACCTAAAACTGATTTTCTTCAAAAACGTCTCCGCACAAATTTACACAGCGCACAACTTTCAAATTCAGACTATCTCAAGTAGTCTGGTGTTTTTGAAATAAGCCAAAAATTTGGAAAAAGGTTTGAATCCCTACAAGTCTATTCAACCCCCCCCTTCTAGACTTGTTTAAGGGTATTCTTTCTCTAAAACCTGCCTTTGGGACCAACAATTATAACGCAAGATGCCTGGATGCAGAGCCTCTTCGGTTTTCAACAGTAATGATTCAAAACTTTATCGAAAACTGTTCCCGCCCACTGTGCATTAAATGCGCGTCAGAGCGTGTCCGTATTTAATTCAAATAATTTACATTAAATAATAACTGAATATTAAATGAACGGCTGGGATTAAATGACAAAAGAATTTGATTTGACAATACGGCAAACAGTATCAAGAATGATGCAAGCAAGATAAGATGACTAAAAATAAATCAGGAAACGTACCAGTCAGTCAGATTTGTATTCTAACTGATACCACATTTGACCTATCAGGGTGAGAAGCCCTAAATTCAGTGTCCTGAATCTTAGTCAGTCTATACTGATCATCCTTTTCATACTGAATGTTTCCCCTATAATCATTCACATTCTCTTTGTGATTCCTTCATCTTGAGTCGTAGTTAGTCATTCCCCCTGACCTTGTGCATTCTGATTAGAGATTCAGATTGAATCTCCTAATCCTGGGTCAAGGAGTCCTAACTCTACTAATAACTCAACAAATCAGGTTTCAGGCAAAGCCTTAGTCAGAATGTCAGCTCTCTGTTTATCAGTAGGGACTCTCTCCATCCTGATGTCCTTCTTCTCAACATGATCTCTGATAAAGTGATGCCTGATGTCTACATGCTTACACCTTGTGTGTAAGACTGGGTTTTGGGATATGGCAATGGCACTATTATTGTCGCAATAGATTGGAACTTCAGTGCCCTCAATTTGGTAGTCTCTCAGTTGCTGTTTCAGCCAAAGAATCTGAGAACAACAACTGCCTGCCGCCATATACTCAGCCTCAGTAGTAGACGTTGCAACACTGGTTTGCTTCTTAGAAAACCAAGAGATCAGTTTACTCCCTAGAAACTGACATGTGCGTGTAGTTGATTTCCTATCAAGCCTACAGCCTCCATAATCTGCATCTGAATAGCCAGTCAGTTCTAGGTTGTCATCAGAGGGATACCAAAGTCCTAAATTGACTGTACCCTCCAGGTATTTCAATATCTTTTTGGCACTCTCTAGATGCCTCTTCTTTGGATCAGACTGATATCATGCACAAACTCCGACTGCATAAGTGATGTCAGGACGACTAGCTGTCAGATACAACAATGATCCTATAAGTGCCCTATATTCAGTTATACCATGGTTAGTACAAAAGTCAATTATAATAGAGTTAATAAACTCTGTTCCTCGATCTGATCGGATCCTGACTATGTTCTGACCCTGTTTAGTACTCAATTGCTTGAGTAACTCCGGAAGCTTGACCTGAGTCTCCTTCTTGTTCAGTAAGAAAATAACCCATGTGTACCTGGAATAATCATCATCAACAACAAGGGTATATTTCCTACCATTCATGCTGACAGGAGTGATTGGACCAAAAAGATCCATGTGCAGGAGCTGAAGCACTCTGTCAGTTGAGAAGGATTCTTTCTCTTTGAATGAGGCTTTGGTTTGCTTTCTCTCAGTTGCTGTTTCAGCCAAAGAATCTGAGAACAACAACTGCCTGCCGCCATATACTCATCCTAAGTAGTAGACGTTGCAACACTGGTTTGCTTCTTAGAAAACCAAGGGATCAGTTTACTCCCTAGAAACTGACATGTGCCTGTAGTTGATTTCCTATCAAGCCTACAGCCTCCATAATCTGCATCTGAATAGCCAGTCAGTTCTAGGTTGTCATCAGAGGGATACCAAAGTCCTAAATTGACTGTACCCTTCAGGTATTTCAATATCTTTTTGGCACTCTCTAGATGACTCTTCTTTGGATCAGACTGATATCTTGCACAAACTCCGACTGCATAAGTGATGTCAGGACGACTAGCTGTCAGATACAACAATGATCCTATAAGTTCCCTATATTCAGTCTGATTTACTGAGACTCCTTCTTTGTCAGAATCCAGCTTCTCATTTGTGTTCATGGGAATACGTGAGACTTTGCTGGTCTGAACTCCCAATTTCTGAATCAAGTCTCTCGCATACTTGGACTGATTTATGAAAATTCCAGAGTCAGATTGCCTGACTTGGAGACCCAGAAAGAAGTTCATTTCTTCCATCATTGACATCTCAAATTTCCCAGTCATCAGCTTGGAGAATTTCTCACAAAGCTTCAGATTAGGAGATCCAAATATTATGTCATCCACATAAATTTGAACCAAGAGAATGTCCTCCCCTTCGGATATCCGGAAGAGGGTACTGTCCACTGTTCCTTTCACGAACCCGTGGTCTATCAGAAATTGGGATAGTGTATCATACCAAGCTCTCGGAGCTTGCTTCAAGCCATAAAGAGCTTTCTTCAGGTGATATACCTTATTCCCAACTTCGAACCCTGGAGGTTGCTCAACATACACCTCCTCGTTCGGTACACCATTCAGAAAAGCACTCTTCACATCCATCTGATACACTTTGAACTTCTTGAATGTTGCATATGCCAGAAACAACCTGATTGCTTCCAACCTTGCGACCGGAGCAAAGGTCTCATCATAGTCGATTCCTTCGGCCTGAGAGTAACCCTTTGCCACTAGTTTGGCCTTATTCCTGACAACAACATTCTTCTCATCCCTCTTGTTCTTAAAAACCCACTTGGTGCCAATAACATGTTGACGCCTAGGTCTCTCAACTAACTCCCAAACCTGATTCCGCTCAAACTGATTGAGCTCATCCTGCATGGCTAGGATCCAGTTGGGGCCAGCAAGAGCTTCTTCTATACTCTTAGGTTCCTGATCACTCAGGAAACAACAAAACATAACGCTCTCGCCAAAGGACAACCTAGTCCTGACCCCCTCATTGACATCACCAATGATGTTAGCCAATGAGTGATCATCTAGCCACCGCCCCCTGCTGACCGGAGCACTGGGAGCTGCTGACGTCCCCTCGCCTGTTCCTGAAACATTAGTCTCGATAATAACAGGCAAAGAAGCTGAACGAGCAAGAACAGGGGATACTGAGTTATTTACTAAGGGTTGGCCAATATCAGAGACATTGTTTCCCCCTATAGTGTTGGACTCAGTAACTGTCTCAGGTGCAGAAGCATCATCACCGACAGTACGTACCTCAGGTTGAGTATGTCCCTCCGTCTGAGACTCAACATTCTCCGAGGCTGGGGCTTGCTGAGGGTTGGCCTGAGGTCCATCCTGATCTTCATCATCATCATCCCATCCTTTGGGAGCACTGACAACCTTGATCTTGAATTCAGGATTTTTCAGGCTCAGTCTTGTTACTCTCTTGGTAACCCCCTTAGTGTCAGGACTCTGAACCTGTTTTCTACGCATTGATGCAGTCTCATCAAACACAACATGAGGTGTTTCTTCCACACAAAGGGTCCGACAGTTATACACCCTGAAGGCTTTGCTGACTGAGGAGTATCCTAAGGAAACTCCTTCATCAGACTTGTTATCAAAGGCTTTAAGCTGGTCTTTACCATTGTTCAGGATGAAACACTTACACCCAAAAATATGGAAATAGGAGATGCGAGGCTTCCTCTTGTTCCAAGTTTCATAAGGTGTCTGAGCATGTTGTTTGTTCAGCATAGATTGGTTCTGAGTGTAGCAAGCAGTATTGATTGCTTCAGCACAGTACTTCTTGGGCAGTCCTAACTCAGCCAACATGGTTCTGGCAGCTTCCTTCAGGGTCCGGTTCCTTCTTTCAGCTACCCCATTCTGCTGAGGGGTCCTGGCTGCAGAAGTCTCATGAGCTATACCATGGTTAGTACAAAAGTCAGTTATAATAGAGTTAATAAACTCTGTTCCTCGATCTGATTGGATCCTGACTATGTTCTGACCCTGTTCAGTACTCAATTGCTTGAGTAACTCCGGAAGCTTGACCTGAGTCTCCTTCTTGTTCAGTAAGAAAATAACCCATGTGTACCTGGAATAATCATAAAAAACAACAAGGGTATATTTCCTACCATTCATGCTGACAGGAGTGATTAGACCAAAAAGATCCATGTGCAGGAGCTGAAGCACTCTGTCAGTTGTGAAGGATTCTTTCTCTTTGAATGAGGCTTTGGTTTGCTTGTCTTCCTGACATGCTCCGCACACGTGGTCTTTGCTAAAAACTTCATTTGGTAGACCCTCTACAAGAGAAAGTCGAGAGATTTTGTTAATAATCTTGAAGTTTAAGTGACTCAGGCGTTTATGCCAGAGCCAACTGAGCTCAGAAGAGCTCTTAGTGACCAAACAAGTTTCAGGAGGGCTGCTCTTGAAGTCAGCAAAATAAACATTACCCCTCCTGACACCTGTGATCAGAACCTGCAGTGTAGATTTGTCCTTCACAAGACACATGTTAGATGTAAATTCTACACTATATCCTCGGTCACAAAACTGACTGACCGATAGCAAGTTATGTCTCAGTCCCTCAACATATGATACATTCAGCACACTGACAGAGCCAATAACAAGGGTTCTGAATCCCCTGGTGAAACCCTTAGAGTTATCACCAAAGGTTACCTGCGGGCATTCCTGAGCTACATAATCCTGAAGGAGATCACGAAATCCGGTCATGTGTCTGGAACACCCTGAGTCCAGGTACCAGTCCTTCATCAGATCCTCCTTCCTCTTCTTGTAGCCCGCAGAGACCTGAAACGAATCAGGCCTCAGGTACCCATCTCGTATTGGGTCCTACAGAGTCAGCCATACCCTTCGGGATCCACATTTGTTTAACAATTCTGATAGCATCAGAAGTGTAAACCTGTCTCCCAGAAACATCAACATACACAGTCCTCTTCTTCCTTTGTGCCTGGGAAGTTGAGGGTGTATGGGTGTCGGCCTGAGTCTCAGGGGCCCTGGATTGATTCCTGGGGGCGGGCCTCCTGTTCCTCTTTGGCCTGGGTGCATTGGGCTGAGTTTGATCCCGGGAAGGAGCAGCTCGGGCCTGACCTCTTGGCACTTGAGGTCTGGTCTGAGTGTTATCGGAGTCAGGTCTCCGTTGCCTTTTAGAGACCACCTGGTTTGTCCTTCTCCTTTGAGGATTGGGACGCTCCTGATGGGCTCTGTGCCCTGCCTGAGGAGTCCGGACCTCAGTAGTCCTTGGCCTTGCCTGAGGCCTCCTCTGACCAGAGTTCCTTCCACCCTGAGCATTTCTAGGCTGAGCCTGAGAAGTGCTAGGGGCGGAATTCTTTTCAGCCTGAGGATTCCTAGGCTGAGCTTTGGAGTTCCCTTGGTCTGTCTTTCTCGACTCAGGATGAGGAGCCTTGGCCTTTCCCTTAGGTTTTGGCCTTGGTTCCTCTGTCCTTTGCCTGACAGGTTCAGTAGGCATTTTCTCCTTCCCTTTGCCTTTGTCCTGACGAGCAATACTTGGGCTCTTGTCGTCAGTTTGGGTAGGGACAAACTTCTTCTGAGAGTTGCTCCCTGAAGCATCTCTCTTCTTCTTGCCCTTTGGGTCTTTTGAGGCATCATAGCCTAACCCAGCTTTAGCACCATCGGTCAGCTAAGAGAAACTTGTTAACTCATCAACCACTTGGGTATATGTGTGTAACTTATTCAGCTTATCCTCAAGATGCTCATTTGTTTCTTTCAGGGCCTCAATTTCGGTGGTGTACTGAAGCACCAACTCTTCGTGAGCTTTCTCTTTTGAGATCTGCTCAAGATCCCAAGCAGTTTGCTCAGCACAAAGGCGAGCTTGCCACTAAGTTTCGAACATTACTCTTAGAGCGATTCGCTCAATCATCAGTTGTTCCTGAGCGAGGAACAGATCAGTGTCACGAGTCTCAATCAGCGAGCTGATTACACCTTTCAGTCTTTCCACCTCCAGTGGAGCTTCATCATGCTTGTTCCGAGCATGAAGCAGCTCTTCCTGAAGATGTACCAATCTGAGGGCTTCCTCAGTATCTCTCACTCTGAGAGACTCAATTAACCGATCATTTTCCCCACTCAGCTGTGCATTCACATCCACTGTGTGAGTATGAGTCTCCTGCAGCCTTGAGAAGTCAACCATCAATTGGTCTAGAGTGAGCTGAAGGTCGAGTTCTCCTGCTGAGTCTGAGCTAAGCTCAGGTGTGTGATCAGGAGATGAGGCAGAAGAACATACCTCATCATCTGCCATCAGGCAGAGGTCATCATAATCCTCATCGGAGAAGAGTTCAGGAGACCGGCGTCCTGGGCCATCTGAATCTGAGGAATCCTCAGCAAGCATAGCTCTCCGGTTTGATGCCCTGAGCTCTCTCTTGGCTCTCCGATCCTCTCGCTCACGAGCACTGAGCTCTGAACAATCATACTGATAATGTCCGGTCTTCTTGCAGTGGTTACACTGATCTACATCAGAAGCAAACTTCTTGTCAGTGTACCTTTTATCTGATGCATCCCTCCTGCTCCCTGATGATCGTTCAGGTTTGGAGCTGGATCTTCTGGGCTCATCATCTCTTCTCTTCTCATCTCTGCGCCGCTCAGGCTCATCACGATCTCTCCTGGAGTCTGAACCCCTCCTCTCTTCCCTCCGGGGGCTCGATCTCCTGGGACTGGAGTATCTGCGATCACAGCTGTCAGTTTAAAATTTCTTATACCTTCCGAATCGAGAGTTCAGTTTCTCGAAACGCCGTGCCATCAGGCTGTATTCCAAGGCCAGCTCATCCTTGTTCATGTCCTTCAGAGACTTAGAGCCAGATCTAGTCTCAGGCTCAGGAGTAGCTTTAAGAGCCACGCTCTTCTCCTTTTCAGGAGTCTTCTCCTCACTGACTTCCTCACTGACAACACCTTTCTTCTTCCTCTTATTGAGGTCAAATTCCAGAGCCTTTAACTCTGAGAAGAGGTGAGAGTGAGTAATGTTGGTGAGATCCTGAGTGTTGTTCAACAAGATCACTCCTGTGTCCCATCTTTCAAGGAGACAATTCAGGATTTTAGAAGACACCTCCCTCTTGGGAAACTCCTTCCCAAGGGTTGCAAGCTCGTTCATCATCTTAATGAACCGAGCTTCCATCTGATCGATGGACTCTCCCTCTAACATCCGGAAGGCCTCAAACTTCCTGATCGCAAGATCTCTCTTGTTCTCCTTGATCTTCTCTGATCCCTCACTCATCTCCCTCAAGGCATCCCAGATCTCCTTTGCCGTCCTCAGGTGCATGAGCCTGACCGAATTCTCATAAAAAATGGTGTGGAGTATAATGTTCTTAGCAACATTATCCAGTCCGATTTGCTTAATCTGATCAGGATTAAGCGCGGACCTCTCCACTTCTTCATCTCCGGCGGCTGGAACAGGAACATTGCCAGCAACGGGCCAGGTCGTCTAAAGATTCCTCATGAATTTGATCGGACCTTCCTCAATCACCAATGGCATCTGATCATGGATGGAGTAGAGATGTGCGAGTACCCTGAATTTCAAATAGTCATAATTATCAATAGAGAATTCAGAAAGACTGCCT